>JAQFVV010006472.1:1055885-1283776 GCA_028023455.1 Epiperipatus broadwayi | reverse complement strand
AATTTTTCAGATTGTGTTTAAGGCAACCAAAATAAAGCAACATATCCATTAATTTTCCAATATGATCTAAAATACCTTTCATATAATATAATTGTACATTCAATTCTCTTAAGCCATGCCACAATTGTAATAACAACAATAATGGATCACTTATTAATTTAAAGAATAATTATAATAATATTAATCTCAGGGTTCTTTGTTTCATGTAAGGAAATGCTCGGCAGTATTGTGTTGTCGCATATGACTGGCATTCTGGTCGGCTATAGGAAACATTTATTTTACTTAAATTCAATGTGTCTTCATCTCTCATATCCACTGCTATATTATTTAAAGAGATGATAATTCTATTCAATAATGACGTATAATTTTGAATAACACAGCCTTTTTTTTTTTTTCAGAATCTCAGTCAGAATAATAAAAAGACAAGGGTGCTTTTTGTGTCCTTCCATCATCCATGACAACACAATAATATAACTAAGATTTATTACTTAGACAATTTAACTAAATGGGAATAGAATAATGTGCAACCAAAGTTATAGGTTTGGGAATAAATTCATTTTTTTTTTTTTTTACACAAAGGTGAATGTTTAGTCTTAAGTTTTCAACTCCATAAATAATTATCATTAAACTAAAATATAATGACATATTCCGATCTGCTTAACTTTATTTATCTGGTATATTAAGTTTTTAAGAATTTGGAATGATTTCGGACTCAAGAAAAGGTTTTGCAAATATTGTGCAAACACTTATATTTAGCATATAAAAACAAAAAAATGAATCTACAACAAATTTTTAACAAGACTATATTTATTACTATCACAAAAAAAAATATATGAACATTTATTCAATAATCCCATAGTAATACAAAAATATAAAATATAACTGACATTAATCTGTATACTCTTTTGGTTATGGACTAGAGGTTACTACTTCTCCTGTATGCAATCATATGGATTGATTAACTAAAAGTACATTTCATTACCAATACATTGTTTATTAAATTTTGGTAACCTTGTAGAAGCTTTTATTCAAAATTATTGACTAACTATTTTTTTTTTTAAAAATGATTAATCCAATCATATGCAATACGCAAAATATTAAATTTATTTCTAATACATTTACTTTATTTATGGTCTTTAATGGGATAACCTATTCTAATTATAGGCCAGTTATCAGAAGTTACACTTACCATCTTACATTTAACTTAATGCTAACTTAAGTTATGATACAAATTTTATTCATACGTATAATTTTAAATATGAGTATTATTTAATTACTAACCAGAATTAAATATTGCATTTGAATATTCCTTCAGTAAATAAGCGTTTTAAATTACGCAATTTTAATTACTTTCTCCATTGATTTACTTGTCAAATACTAGCAATATTTAGCAGCACAATACAGATATTGATCCTAGTTACTAACGCACTATTTATACTAAAGTGGATCTTGAGGAACTAACACCTCCAATATAACCTTTATCTTGCCCGAACTTTCAAAATTAAGCACAATAATCAACACCTTCCATGGTGGAGCTATCTTTATTTTCACATGAGGAATATGGAATAACCACGAAGGTCTGTAAAGTAATCTACTACATTAAAATATTTTGGTGGTTTCTTGCCTCTTACTTGGGCATACAACGAACACACACCAAATACAATCCTCTCCTGGGATTTAAACGAATGAAGCATACTAAATGCTAGATAAATTCTTGAGTGTCCTATCTATGAGAATCGATCACTTGGGCTATAAACATACCCGAACATTATATTTAAAATCTTCCTCTCATGGAAAACAAAGCCTTTGGGGAGATCATTTTTTATCCCACAAAATAAATACATTATAATTATTACCTATGCGAATATTAAGCATATACCAATGCTATATCTGGGCAGGATAAGTAAATACACTGATTATAATAAACTTATGTTACCGTGTATACTTTGATCAACATCTGAAATCAATGGACATCATAGAATAAAAGTATAATAATTTTAATTTTAATAAAGGAACATTCAAAATAGTTGGTAGCATACTATCTTAAACTAAATAAAGTGGATGTGTTGTTTAAGAATAATTAGGAATAAATTCCTCAATTAATACAGTATAAATTCGTTTCAAAACTTTAACAAGAAATATTTTGTTATAGCATTTTTTTTTTTTTTAGTTACTTCTGATAATTTTCAATATTTATTTTACCCCTTAAATATCTAAATATTTTTCTTTTTACATATCTAACATACAAAATTTCTACCTACAATTGTATGTAATAATTAAAACATATTTTATAGATTTTTTCTTTCGTGTTAAATATCAACTTAACCTATAATAATTATATTAAAACATATATTACAAGGCTATTAAATATCACTTGACCATACAGACTTTAACCTATGTGATTTAACAAAAAAAATACATATCATTTATAACTTAGTTTTAAACAATCATTAATTAACAAGTGCATATTCTCTCATTAGAAAATGTTTTTCTGTTGAGCAATTGGTCCAGGTGAAGAGCTTTATCCAGTTGTATTTCACAAAGCAAGTTTAAAAACAATAAACGCATGGTATTATTTCCTTTAAATAAAAGTTTTCTCTTATTTTGTGCATTTAATAAATTAGGTAAAGAAAAATATAGCAGAATTGAAGATTAATTCTCACTTGAATTAAACTGCTACAATTTTGGGATCCATAGAAAAAAAAATAGACTTCTAATATAGACGAATATTTGACTATAGACGATAAACATACACAATATTTTTTTTCTATTGACGATACGTATACTTATTAGCTAGCTTATGTATGGACGAAAATGCGCAATTTTCCGAGAGATTATTATGATAATAACTGCAGTCAATTTACGTGTACAGGAAGTTTTAATAATTCCAACTGATGTATAATATAATATATCATTTATTTTATCATTAAGTCACTAAGATATTTGGTTTTGTTCATACTTTAGGAATTATAAATTTTTTTAACGGCAACTTCTCTGTAAGAATGCCCCTATATAACTTTTCCTATATTTACTCTGAGAAAGTTTATATTTTCTTTATTTTTTATTTTTTTAAAAAATATACAGGTGCATAATTTAATCTTATTTATCATTATTATTATTTCCAGACAATTCTTGGTGAATAAAACATATTTTAACGTATGTAACTACATTACTTGTAAAGGCAGACAATATTGAGAAAGAGCGCGAAAATGTTTCTAGTTGATTTTCCTTGGTTTCAAAATATTTCTTTCAATTATTTTTTTTTTTCTTTCTATACCAAGAAAATATCAATAAATGACATAAAGTTAATAAATAATTAATCTTTTCTTGGAAATCGCTTCTTTTCCTTAATTTAGATATAATATAATTTTTCGTGCTTCTTTTAGTTACATCTGTCATTTTTGAACTTTAGCGCGAGACAATAAACTTTTAAGTATAAAAGGTCTTTAAATAGGTAGATGGCAAAGAAAATCAGGATATCTTATCAAAAAAAATTTAGCCACACATTATATTATTAAAATTTTACTTTGATTACATTTATTTCTGCAAAATAAAATGAAAAAATTGAGTTACCAAATTTCAGCACTGTTCCTTCCTTGAAAACTAAAAGCAGACTATCTATTTTTTTTTTTCAAAAAAATGATCTTGATTATGAAATTGGTTGTTTCGTTTTGTTGTTGTTTTTTTTTTTTTTATTTTTTACTTTAGCGACCTCTTCCAGAAAAATAATCATTTGATTATAACATAAACAAAAGAAAGGAAAAACTTATTACAATCATATAGTTTTCAGTATTATTTACCTGGCTTACAAAGTAATTTGACAATATAAAAAAAATAATAATAAATACATTAAATTAACAATCAGTGATGTATAATTCTTTAAACATTATTTTTTTTTCTTTTTTTTTTTTTAATTTTTTTTTTTTTTTTTTTTTTTACAAAAAGAAATTACCAGAAGTTATTGTGCTTTATGATAAGACACTCATCCACTCCCCTCTCTACCCATCCAAAATCAATTACTGTTTAGCTTTTATACCATATTAATTTGCTCTAATTATTAATATCTCAATTAAATTATTCATGTTCTCTCTTTAAAAATGACATTGAGTTATTAAATCTATTAGTTATTCACCCAAAACATGCCAAAGTGAGTGAATAGCATACTTTATTAACCTTTTAACCGCTAATTTTATTATTGGTTGTATCAGATAAAAATCAAATCTTTTAATTGGCCAACTCACAAACTGAAGACAAAGCCTATTGTTAAAACATATTCGCCTATAATATTAAATTCAACTCAGATACGTTTATAAAAAGTATATTATTAATTTTTCAGGTTATGAAGAGAACGAAAGTTCTTTCAAAAATAAATTGCTATTTATTTATTCTAAAATATTCAATATCGGCAACATAAAAGCTATAATATAAACAAAAAGATCAACTTTTACGTTATAGAAAAGTAAATATTTCTTTTTACTACATCTTCAATATTTTTACTTAAATCTTCAATATTTTTCGAAAATAATTTTGTTTTTTTATTATTCTCTCTGAAAATAATTTTAATTTCTCAAAATATTCTTTTATAATAATTTAAATCGTATTCGAAATGAAAATCTCAGCGTTTTTCTTTATTTTCTTTGATCAGGCAGTTTCTTTGTTCTTTCCAGCCAATCAGAATGTCTTTTTCGGCTGAGAGCATGCTAAGAACCAATCACAAATAATGTTCCTTCTTTGTTTAGGTTTAAATGTGTTTTTTTTATTTTTTACTTGTAAAATAAATCGGAAGATGGCACCATCTTACAGAACTTTTAAAAACGAATTCAATACGTGTTTAACGAATATTTTCGTATAAAAACTGGCTGAGTTAGAGTGATGTCAGATGTTGACGAGGAGCCTCGTAAGAGGCGGGGAAAGAGTTAATCAATTATTACTATTGTTATTTTATCTTTTTATTTCTTTAAAGAATAGCATTGTTTTCCTGCAGAAATAATGCCAAGTAAACCAAGTGTCAATAACACTAGGTTACAATTCTCCCACCGTTATAATAAATAAAAAATAAAATAATATATGCATTTTTAACACTTCTTATGGTATTACTAAGTTTATATCCTACTTCTTTCTTATGTCAATAAATACAGTTTAAAGGATTTAATTTTGCTTGGGATATGGTAGTAAGCTTCGGGCATTATAGGTACCTCTTGTTCCATCAGGGGTTGAGACCAAAAAGGCATTCTCACCCACTTGTTTCACAATTTCATAGGGGCCTTCATAAAGATACATGAATTTTCTAAACATATGTTTCCGGAGATTACTCACATGGGGAGTTCTAATTAAAACAAAATCATGGACTTTAAAAGGATGTGGACTGGTTTTGGAATAACGAGTGCGTTTATCACCCATCTTTTTAAGGTTAATTCTGGCCAGTGCTTGGTCATGTTCCACATTAATATTTTCCACTATTACGGGTAATGGTGTTTTGATTAGTAAAGGTTCAGGTCTACCAAAGTGCAGCCGAATTGGAGACATCCTAGTAGACTCATTAATAGTTATATTTATATAATTAATCACCTGTGGCAACTTATTGACCCACTGTTTGTGATCCCATTCCATATATACTCGGAACAACCTACTTATCTCATGCATGATTCTTTCACTTGGATTGGATTGGGGATTTCTAATCGAGCACATGATATGTTGAATATTTTGCTTCTTACCCCACTTTTTCCATGTACCAGAAATGAATGCAGTAGCATGGTGGGTAAGTATTGAAGCTGGTTTTCCTATTAATGGAATTTGATAAGTTTCCAAGCACTTAATAACATTTTTAGCATCTGTTTTTGGAACTGGGTAAGCAGAGACATATTTGGTAAAAACGTCATACATCACAAGAATAAATTTTTTACGGTTGAAAGGTGGAAGTGGTCCATAAAAGTCCAGTGCCAATAATTCATTGGGCTGACTGGGCAGTATGGGTTGAAGTGTTCCCACATACGATTTATTTTGAAACTTAGTTTTTAAACAAATCTCGCATTCCCTAAGTCTACGGGCAATGGATTCAGACATCTTATGAAAATAAAAATGCTTCTTAATAATAGGTTCAATTTTCTGAATTCCATAGTGTCCATATTGGGTGTGAACATAATCTATGAGTTTATTGACTAAACATAAAGGAATAATCACTCTCCAAGAATTTTCATCTCCCCTTTTTAATTTCTTCATTAAAATTCTATCTTTAAACCTATACCCCTCTTTAATTCTATCAGCATATCTACTTTTCTGACCTAATTTAGCTGGATCTGATAAGAAGTGAACTATTCTCTCCAGCCTAGCATCCTGTGCTTGCAGTAATTCTAAATTTGTATAATCTCTAACTATTTCTTCCTCTAACAAACTAGACATATTACAAATAATTATATTTTCAGTACTGGGGTTCTGATAATTAACAGAAACAGGATTGCGGCTAAGAATATCTGCAATGACATTATCCTGTCCTGAACAATATATGATTTCATACTGATACTGTTGGAGATAGAGGCTCCATCTGATTAATCTTTCATTATTAAGGTAACTCTTGTTGAGAAACTCTAAACTACGATGATCAGTTAATACTATAATTTTTGATCCCAACAAAAGCTGTCTAAGTTTTTGAAATCCCCACACAACAGCTAATGCCTCTTTTTCTGTGGTGGTATAGTTAAGTTCCGCTCCCCTTAAATGTCGGCTTAAGAAATATAAGACTCTAGGTTCCTTATTCTCATTAAATTGGTATAGAATCACCCCTAAACCGAACCCACTACTGTCGGTTTGCAAATAGAACTCTTTATTTAAATCTGGATAGGCTAAAATTACTGTTTTTAAAAAGTTATCTTTAACAATTTGAAATTCCCTTGTATGTTCCTGGGTCCACCTCCACTTTTCACACTTTTTTAATAAAACAGATAAGTGCATAGTATCATATGAAAATTTTTTATAAAACCTGTGATAGTAATTACACAGTCCCAAAAACGATCTCAAGTGCTTTCTGGTTTTAGGGACGGGAAACCTTTGAATGGCGGCAATTTTGTCTGGGTGAGGTTTGACCCCTTCAGCACTAACCAAATGACCAAGAAAAGAGATTTCTCAGGCAATTAAAATACATTTTTCTAAGTTGACTTTTATATTGTTATCTGAACACTCACAAAGAAACATGCTAAGATGCTGTAAATGATCATTTAAATTTTCCGAAGCAATGACAATATCATCGACATATATAACTAACAAATTTTTCAGTTCTTTTGAAAAGACCATATTCAAGCATCTGATAAGGCCAGCCCCACTATTAATTAAACCAAAGGGCATCCTTTGAAAAATATAAGATTGGCCCTGGTAACGGAATGCCGTATACTTTTGATCATTTTTGTGGAGTGGGATTTGCCAATAGCTGGCGGTTAAATCAAATGTGGAGAATATGCTCTTCCCTTTGAACTTCGTCAATAATTCCTGAATAGGTGATGGTATGTCATGCTCTGGGACAGTATGCTGGTTAAGTGTACGTGCATCCAGACAGACTCTAATGGATCCATCTTTCTTTTTGACTACTACTAATGGATTCACATAAGATGAAGGGCTGGGCTTAATTATTTGCCAGTCAATCATCTTATTAATCTGCTGTTGAACCTCTGCCTGGTATTGATAAGGAATAGGATAAGTACGCTGCTGGAAAGGCTCATTATCTTTCAAATTGATTCTATGGACATACCCTTTTAATATACCAGGTATTTTGGAGAAAACACAACGATACTGGAACAACAACTGGAAAAATGGTTTATAGTATTCTGTGCCAATAATACATGAACCATCCAACTTAACTTTAATATTTACATCAACTGTTGTCTCCTGTATGGTCATTAATTGATTCATCTGACTATTACAATTGACTACAAGAGGGCAAATCTCCTCTTTACATCCAAAAGTTTCATCTCTGTAATTAATATAACAATTATTTAGAGTCATGAAATCCGAACCAATTATGGCTTCATGAATCAAACCTGGCATGATTAAAAAGACATGCTCAAATTTGCACAAATTAATTTCTAATGTAATAAAAACCTGTCTATTAGATAACTTAGTCTTCTTTCCATTAGCAAGTATTACCCTAATCACCTTAGTTGGTAAAATTGGAATAGATTGGTCAGCTGACTGAATTTTCAAGTAAGTTTCTTCAGACAACAAGGAAGCTTGACTGCCTGAATCAATTAAGGTGTTGACAACAATTCCTGAAATGATAATCTTTATCATGGGACAGTTGTACAAGATAGGTGGCTCAGACATTTTTCCAGGTTCCAAATAATCAATGTCAAGGTCTATATTATTGATAATCCACATCATGCTGTTCCCCATATGTTTAAAAATAGGGCCCCGAAGTGAGGAACGTTCCTGCGAGGTCCTTTTTAATTTAATGCCCCGCTACTTTTACTACCTTTTATATTTTTCTTTGGTATTGTTGGGATACCACTAGTAGAAGGCTGATTCTCATTCAGAATTCTACTCTTAACTGTTGGCCTACTGAGGTGGCTATTCTGTCTACCATAGGGATTCGTCCTATAATATCCTTTTTCTCTAACTAACTTCCTCCTTCCCATATGTGACCTATCTGCGAAATTGATATTACTCACCATCGGATGGGTGTCTCTATTTACCCTAATTCTATTATCAATATTCCTATCGCTGGTCTCTAACGAATCTAAAATTTCTACTACCTCTTCTATGGTATGTCTGTCAGCAGCAATCAAGATCTGCTCTATATGCCTCGGCAGATTATGGCGAATTATTCGCACAATTTGTGTCTCAGATAAAGGATAAGCTGTCAAGGTTTTCAATTTGACGGCCTGACTCCTGAAAAACTGAGTATAACTACCCTTATTTACATGATATCTTTCCTGAGATATCTGATATCTCAGGTTATCTTGGCGGTCTTCCCCCCAAAAACTGGCTAACATAAGATATTTGAAGTCTCCATATGTTTCTGGTTTAATAAATAATGATTGCCACCAGTCTTTAGATGCTGCACACAAATGGTTAGCGGCAATAGCAATCTTTTCTATCTCAGATAAATGACATAAGGTGAATAACTCCTCCAGATTCTGGAGATACTCGTGTGGATTCTCCTGATATTCACCTCTAAAAAAATTTATTTTTAAGAATTTTAAGGCCATGGAGCTATTACTTTCTGGCTCTAGCATGACTTTACTTCTAGCCTCATTTAATGGATCGTATATTGATTCTACTGGATTAATTACCGTATGTAACTCAGATATTACTTGGTTATTATGACCATTATTTGTTTCCTTTACTTGAGTTTCAGATAAACCTTTACTTTGAACAACTTTTTTACTTTTTGTAAAATTATCCCTATTATAGTCTATAGCTTGCATTCGACTCTCTAATTCTAACTTATAGTTCTGCCATTCACAGTCTATTCTCTTTGAACTATCTTTTAGGCCTACATTTAAGTGTTTAATCTGTTGTTCCAATTGGTTAATAGTTTCATCTTTATCTATCCCGAATTTATCTTCTAACCTTTGATAGACTTTACTCTCACACTGAGTCATTAATTCCCCTATTTCATCTTGGAGATTATTATGTAATAGCTGTGCATTACTCTTTATTATATCATTAAAATTTTCTACTCTTCCCATAACTTGACTTAGCTCACTTTCTAGATTTTGATTAATCTCACATTGGGTCAACTCTTGAGTTTCTAGTTTAGCTATTAATCTGGTAATCTGGCTCTGACATCCTTTCACTACATTGTCAGGTGCTAGAGTTATATTTTTAACTTCCTCTTTCAAATTACTGACTTCACTTCTAGCACTGTCTAATTCTCCCTTAATAGATTCAACTCTATCCTGAACTTCTCTTTGAAATACTACTGTTTCCTTTTGATAATTTCTTATTTCCTGTACTTCATTGTTTAATACAATATATTGACTTTTAAAGTCCTGCTGGATAGCCTCAATCATATTTTCTGCCCTTTCAGAATTTGTTTCGATCTCTTTCCTTATTCTTATTTCCAGCTTTTCAGAGGCCAATTTTGATTCTTCTACATGATTTCTCAAATCTTCCCTTAAGTCCTTTATCTCCTGTACTTGATTTTGAGATGTCTCTTTGATCTCCTGCATTTGATTCTCTAATTTAATATTTAAATTTTGTATCTGACTTTTTAATTCACTTTTTAATTCACTATTTGAGTTTTGTATCTGACTTTTTAATTCACTATTTAATTCACTATTTGAGTTTTGGATCTGACTTTTTAATTCACTATTTGATTGTTCTAATTTACTATTTGAGTTTTGGATCTGACTTTTTAATTCACTATTTGATTGTTCTAATTTACTATTTGAGTTTTGGATCTGACTTTTTAATTCACTTTTTAATTCACTATTTGAGTTTTGTATCTGACTTTTCAATTCACTATTTGATTTTTCTAATTTTTTCAAGAATTCCTCCAATGTATTTCTCATTAATTGATCTGGCTCATTTTCATGTTTTCCCTTTATTATTGTGGCTTCTTCTGGGTTAGCTATATCCAAATCTTCCCCTTCCTCTTTTAATTGTACACTAAAATATGGAGTCTGTGTATCAGGGGATTGTAACTCTTGGGATCCTCCCAAATCCTCAGAAATACTATGATTATCTTTGTTTTCACTCATATTAAAATTCTAACTCTTTTAGTATTTAACAGTACTGAAATATTAGCAATGAACTATTAATAAATTTATCGATAAGAAATTATTGACAAGACATCCTGCCTCCATGCCTCTCCTACCAAAAACAATCTACACCAAAAACTATGCTCTGACATTTAATATCCCTAAAGCTCCAACATTAACTACTAAATATGCTTTTTTTTTTTCACATGCTTCTTGGTCCATATAAATATCATTAGATATTATGTAATATAGCATAAGTGCCAATCACAAGACCAGACAAACAGATCATCATAAATGATAAAATCATTACAGTGTTTTATGGAATTGCCTACAGACCACAACATCATAAACTGACAACTTAATTATTTATTTTTCAGTGGCAAAAGATTAGATCATATAATAGATATTCACATAATATCTTATGGCTAAAACAATTCATTATTGGCAAATATTTTTAATCAATGAATAACTAATCCATTCAAGTGCAAACAATATTAATATTGACTTCAAGAAAAGTCTACTAAATTCCTCGTGGCCAGCTATAGCCATCGATGGCCCCTATAGTTGGGCGGCCATTTCTAACCCAATTTTTCTTATTATTAGTTTAATAGAAATTTTATTTATTTATTTTATTTCTAACCCAATATTTTTATTAGTTTATTTTATTTTATTTTATTTATTTGCACCCATGACACTAATTTTTCTGGTTGTTGTTAAGGCAACCAAAATAAAGCAACATATCCATTAATTTTCCAATATGATCTAAAATACCTTTCATATAATACAATTGTACATTCAATTCTCTTAAGCCATGCCACGATTGTAATAACAACAATAATTGATCACTTATTAATTTAAAGAATAATTATAATAATATTAATCTCAGGGTTCTTTGTTTCATGTAAGGAAATGCTCGGCAGTATTGTGTTGTCGCATATGACTGGCATTCTGGTCGGCTATAGGAAACATTTATTTTACTTAAATTCAATGTGTCTTCATCTCTCATATCCACTGCTATATTATTTAAAGAGATGATAATTCTATTCAATAATGACGTATAATTTTGAATAACACAGCCTTTTTTTTTTTTCAGAATCTCAGTCAGAATAATAAAAAGACAAGGGTGCTTTTTGTGTCCTTCCATCATCCATGACAACACAATAATATAACTAAGATTTATTACTTAGACAATTTAACTAAATGGGAATGGAATAATGTGCAACCAAAGTTAATGGTTTGGGAATAAATTCATTTTTTTTTTTTTTTACACAAAGGTGAATGTTTAGTCTTAAGTTTTCAACTCCATAAATAATTATCATTAAACTAAAATATAATGACATATTCCGATCTGCTTAACTTTATTTATCTGGTATATTAAGTTTTTAAGAATTTGGAATGATTTCGGACTCAAGAAAAGGTTTTGCAAATATTGTGCAAACACTTATATTTAGCATATAAAAACAAAAAAAATGAATCTACAACAAATTTTAACAAGACTATAATTTATTATTATCACAAAAAAAAATATATGAACATTTATTCAATAATCCCATAGTAATACAAAAATATAAAATATAACTGACATTAATCTGTATACTCTTTTGGTTATGGACTAGAGGTTACTACTTCTCCTGTATGCAATCATATGGATTGATTAACTAAAAGTACATTTCATTACCAATACATTGTTTATTAAATTTTGGTAACCTTGTAGAAGCTTTTATTCAAAATTATTGACTAACTATTTTTTTTTTTTAAATGATTAATCCAATCATATGCAATACGCAAAATATTAAATTTATTTCTAATACATTTACTTTATTTATGGTCTTTAATGGGATAACCTATTCTAATTATAGGCCAGTTATCAGAAGTTACACTTACCATCTTACATTTAACTTAATGCTAACTTAAGTTATGATACAAATTTTATTCATACGTATAATTTTAAATATGAGTATTATTTAATTACTAACCAGAATTAAATATTGCATTTGAATATTCCTTCAGTAAATAAGCGTTTTAAATTACGCAATTTTAATTACTTTCTCCATTGATTTACTTGTCAAATACTAGCAATATTTAGCAGCACAATACAGATATTGATCCTAGTTACTAACGCACTATTTATACTAAAGTGGATCTTGAGGAACTAACACCTCCAATATAACCTTTATCTTGCCCGAACTTTCAAAATTAAGCACAATAATCAACACCTTCCATGGTGGAGCTATCTTTATTTTCACATGAGGAATATGGAATAACCACGAAGGTCTGTAAAGTAATCTACTACATTAAAATATTTTGGTGGTTTCTTGCCTCTTACTTGGGCATACAACGAACACACACCAAATACAATCCTCTCCTGGGATTTAAACGAATGAAGCATACTAAATGCTAGATAAATTCTTGATCGTCCTATCTATGAGAATCGATCACTTGGGCTATAAACATACCCGAACATTATATTTAAAATCTTCCTCTCATGGAAAACAAAGCTTTTGGGGAGATCATTTTTCATCCCACAAAATAAATACATTATAATTATTACCTATGCGAATATTAAGCATATACCAATGCTATATCTGGGCAGGATAAGTAAATACACTGATTATAATAAACTTATGTTACCGTGTATACTTTGATCAACATCTGAAATCAATGGACATCATAGAATAAAAGTATAATAATTTTAATTTTAATAAAGGAACATTCAAAATAGTTGGTAGCATACTATCTTAAACTAAATAAAGTGGATGTGTTATTTAAGAATAATTAGGAATAAATTCCTCAATTAATACAGTATAAATTCGTTTCAAAACTTTAACAAGAAATATTTTGTTATAGCATTTTTTTTTTTTTTAGTTACTTCTGATAATTTTCAATATTTATTTTACCCCTTAAATATCTAAATATTTTTCTTTTACGTATCTAACATACAAAATTTCTACCTACAATTGTATGTAATAATTAAAACATATTTTATAGATTTTTTTCTTTCGTGTTAAATATCAACTTAACCTATAATAATTATATTAAAACATACCTTTGTCATTACAAGGCTATTAAATATCACTTGACCATACAGACTTTAACCTATGTGATATAACAAAAAAAATACATATCATTTATAACTTAGTTTTAAACAATCATTAATTAACAAGTGCATACTCTCTCATTAGAAAATGTTTTTCTGTTGAGCAATTGGTCCAGGTGAAGAGCTTTATCCAGTCGTATTTCACGAAGCAAGTTTAAAAACAATAAACGCATGGTATTATTTCCTTTAAATAAAAGTTTTCTCTTATTTTGTGCGTTTAATAAATTAGGTAAAGAAAAATATAGCAGAATTGAAGATTAATTCTTACTTGAATTAAACTACTACAATTTTGGGATCCATAGAAAAAAAATAGACTTCTAATATAGACGAATATTTGACTATAGACGATAAACATACACAATATTTTTTTTCTATTGACGATACGTATACTTATTAGCTAGCTTATGTATGGACGAAAATGCGCAATTTTCCGAGAGATTATTATGATAATAACTGCAGTCAATTTACGTGTACAGGAAGTTTTAATAATTCCAACTGATGTATAATATAATATATCATTTATTTTTATCATTAAGTCACTAAGATATTTGGTTTTGTTCATACTTTAGGAATTATAAATTTTTTTAACGGTAACTTCTCCGTAAGAATGCCCCTATATAACTTTTCCTATATTTACTCTGAGAAAGTTTATATTTTTTTTTTATTTTTTTTTTTAAAAAATATACAGGTGCATAATTTAATCTTATTTATCATTATTATTATTTCCAGACAATTCTTGGTGAATAAAACATATTTTAACGTATGTAACTACATTACTTGTAAAGGCAGACAATATTGAGAAAGAGCGCGAAAATGTTTCTAGTTGATTTTCCTTGGTTTCAAAATATTTCTTTCAATTATTATTATTATTATTTTTTTCTTTCTATACCAAGAAAATATCAATAAATGACATAAAGTTAATAAATAATTAATCTTTTCTTGGAAATCGCTTCTTTTCCTTAATTTAGATATAATATAATTTTTCGTGCTTCTTTTAGTTACATCTGTCATTTTTGAACTTTAGCGCGAGACAATAAACTTTTAAGTATAAAAGGTCTTTAAATAGGTAGATGGCAAAGAAAATCAGGATATCTTATCAAAAAAATTTAGCCACACATTATATTATTAAAATTTTACTTTGATTACATTTATTTCTGCAAAATAAAATGAAAAAATTGAGTTACCAAATTTCAGCACTGTTCCTTCCTTGAAAACTAAAAGCAGACTATCTATTTTTTTTTCAAAAAAAATGATCTTGATTATGAAATTGGTTGTTTCGTTTTGTTGTTGTTTTTTTTTTTTTTTACTTTAGCGACCTCTTCCAGAAAAATAATCATTTGATTATAACATAAACAAAAGAAAGGAAAAACTTATTACAATCATATAGTTTTCAGTATTATTTACCTGGATTACAAAGTAATTTGACAATATAAAAAAAATAATAATAAATACATTAAATTAACAATCAGTGATGTATAATTCTTTAAACATTATTTTTTTTTTTTTTTTTTTAATTTTTTTTTTTTTTTTTTTTTTTACAAAAAGAAATTACCAGAAGTTATTGTGCTTTATGATAAGACACTCATCCACTCCCCCTCTACCCATCCAAAATCAATTACTGTTTAGCTTTTATACCATATTAATTTGCTCTAATTATTAATATCTCAATTAAATTATTCATGTTCTCTCTTTAAAAATGACATTGAGTTATTAAATCTATTAGTTATTCACCCAAAACATGCCAAAGTGAGTGAATAGCATACTTTATTAATCAATTATTACTATTGTTATTTTATCTTTTTATTTCTTTAAAGAATAGCATTGTTTTCCTGCAGAAATAATGCCAAGTAAACCAAGTGTCAATAACACTAGGTTACAATATATATATATTCATTAGGGACTTTGGATAAATTATGGCTGCTGTTAAATCTTTATTTTTAGTAACAGTGATTGATAATTGTTTGCTAATCTGTACATCAAGGGTATGCACAACATTTTTAAATTTCACTTATTCAAATGATTAGTCATAATTAATTACAGAATTCATACAGACCAGGAAATGATTTTCCATAAAGTGCAATCACAGGTCTTATTTTGATAATTAAGATCCTTTCTACTTTATTTGGATCAATAATTTACTTTTAGTATTAACTTTCAGCCATTTTTGATAATGGTAAATAATTTTTTGAAATGGTTCCAAATTGTATGGTTATCCAAATTGTCAACTACATACAATGTGGCCTTCTTGTTTCACAATTTATGTTTTCATTATCGGTTAGTAATGATCATTTTTTTCAATATTTGAAAAATTAAATATTGGCAAGCTTGTGATTTATCATAAACTATTCTAACTACTTGAATACAATATCGTTAATGTAAAGCATTTTTATTTCCAATTTCTTCAATCTCTATCCATAAGTGTAAATACGTTAATACTTTTGTTGTAATTGAAAATGAATTTATTATTATTAATTGGAAAACTTGGGCCAATATAAATAACAGATAAAGACAATTCAAGTTAACAGCATTCTTATTTGAAATGAATTTTGCAGAGTTAGTGATCTTATTTTATTCTATAATATTAGAAAAAAAAACTTTTAAAGTATTTTTCTATAAATAGTATATAATGCGATAGTAGGGACCTCTACAGGTGTTTTAACCACATGCTTACGCTATGCTTCCATAGCGTAAGCATGTGGTTAAAACCCCTGTAGAGGTCCCTACTATCGCATTTTATACGCATATTATCGAGATTATAGCCTCAGTAAATATTACTTACGTAATCATTAATAATGTTTAATAAATTTATAATTACAACTTTAAAATTATAAATAGTATATTAACTTTAAAATATTATATACACACAGACTAACATTAATTCAACACCACGAATTAAAACATTTTTAGTATCCAAACTAAATTATAAAGTATTGTTTTAATTCATTGTTTTAATTATAGATGTATAAAAAGTTTGTGCTGATGTAAATATAAGCATATTCTGTATTTTAAAGTATTAAAGTATTATAGGGTTACTAGTAAAATAAATTTATGTAGTTTATAAAAAGGTATTTCAATATTCATTAACTGTAAATATTTATTTTAATTTTCAGAAGAATTTGGCTTTACAATGAGAGGGAAAAAGTTTATTGTTGAAATTTGAAAAATTCATGAAGCCAAAAAAGCTTTGTATTGAAGTATTTGAATTAATATAGTCTATTTCTATTACGAAAATTTACAAATAAAACCGAAAAATATAATAGACTATTAATTCACATAAACAATAATTAGCTATCAATACAGAATTCAAATAAAAAAACATCATATTTCATATATGATTATTATTATTTTTATTTTTTTATCTAACGTCTTTATCATTGTTATATTTACTAAGGCAATAAACCTAAAGCATGTGCGGTTGAAAATGCGAAGGTAGGGACCTCTACAGGTCTTAACCACAAGCTGTAGAGGTTCCTACCGTCACATTTTCAACCGCACATGCTTTAGGTTTATTGCCTTAGTAAATATTACTTACATAATCAATGTGCGTTAAATAAATTTATCATTGTTATAGTAAATTTATATTCCCACTCTAATAACTTAAATGTTAAACTTAGCTCTGCAAAAGTTAATGCGCTAGCGAAAGTGCTAAATAAAAGAGCTAAGGATTTCTGGATTTGTTTAAATACTCAGATATAACAGTCATGTTTGATCTGTCACGTAATCTACCAAACAATTCGCCGTAGTCTTATTTTTATAATTAACATTATTATTATTATTGGTTTCTAAATAATTATCATATATTATTACATTAATAATATTTTAGACAAAATATTTTTGTTAAAAAGTTTTTTAATCTATAAAATCATTATTTTTAATGTCTAAAACCATTGTCAATAATTATTTATATACATCAAATCAAACATGCACAAACAGATTATAAAAACAATAAAACTAAAATCTATGTTTGTGCTTATAACTGCTTATCAGTAAGGAAAAAAAAGTATTCTTATTAAACTTAATATTAAATTTTTATGCGCCATCAAACCGAAGCTTAATAGGCGCTTTGAGAATTACTCTTTTTAATACTGCCAAGAATTTTAACAAACGTTAAATATAACTTTATCTATTTAGCAGGTGCTATTTAATGCAAGTCACTTTATCGTTCTAATACATGCAAAAGATGATCTTTTATTTTCATTATCATTTCGCTTGTCGTTGTACGTCTCAACACTTTTTAAAATAATAGCTATTGTTGCTCAAAAACTGCTACTGAATGTTCTGCTTTAAATGGTAAATAATACATTTATCTTTATAAAAATAAGCCAAGATTAAGTAACTAAAAGTAATTTGAAATGTTTCAAAGCACATATCAAATAAATTGTGAACTTTCTATCGATACCAAACAGTGATTTTTAAAAAGAAACAGTAGGTAGGCAGATTAACAAATGAAAAGTGAAAAATATTTTTCATTCTATATTTTCTTTGAAAGTCAAATACAAAAGGATACAATAACGTGAAATATTTCTATTTGAATGAAAATTAGAAAACTAAAATTATTTGTTAAAGGGCAAACAAATTAAAAAAGATTGGCACAAAAATAAAAAGAAATAAAAACCAAAAGAACAAAGAGTTAATTATGCTACATTAAAAATCGTACTTACTGGCGTGTGTTAATAATAATAATTATTTAAACTTCTATTTAAAAATAAACCAACATATTTAATGTTTACAAACTTTTTTTTAAAAGAATGTAATAAAAAATTTTATTGTCAAAATTCAGTGATTTTTATTGTTTATCTATCAGAAAAGAAAAAAAAACATGTATGGAATAAATTTTAATATTTTATGACGAGAGGAAAGCGTTAAACAAATAAAACAACCAAAGCGAAAACAAAACAAGAGCTTTAACCGCATAAATATTCATGATGAGTTTCTGTAGACAAACATATGCAATATATATATGGTTTTCAAGGCAAAATAAAAAACGGCAGACGAACATATATATAATGCATTCTGCTTCCGTTTATGGAATCGACAGTCTCGGTTATAAATCTTCATCATATTAAGCGATCAAAGAATTAAATGAGTTTATGACTTTTATGGACACCAAAATACTTATTTTGTACTAAGAAAAAGAACAAGAAAAAGAAAGTGAGAGAAAAAAAAGAGAGAATTAGAATATTTATCTAAAATAGATTGATTTATGTAGACATTGTTTTTATTTTCTTTTATCTAACTTACTCTGCTTTTTGTCTGCTTATCTAAATAAAGTCTTTTAACTTAATATTCACCCAATTTCCAATTTCGAATCTAGTTAAACTTTTGCATATATATTTATCCCTGATGATAATATATTTTTTTAGAGTTTTCAAACAATTTTAGCAAAAAATGAATGAAAAATTAAAATTTTAAATTTTATATAGTATTTAGTGTTCTTTAGGGTGTTGTTACCAAATGATATTAAATTGTATCAAAACATTCTTAATTTTTACTTTTTTAAAAAATTTACAACTTTATTTTTAATTTCTGGAAATATATAAAACAGAAAAATAGAAAATAAAAAAATGTATAAAAAAATTTAAAGAAACATTTTACTAGCATAAATGCCTTAAAAAGTAAAAAAAATTCTTTTCAATAATAAATAGCATATTTGAATACGTGTGTAAATAGAGAAGGGAATAAACCTTTGGTTATGCGCTTTTTAAACTGATCCTTATGAGTGAGCAAGCGCGTGACTGAAGGTTTATTTCCTTCTCTATTTAAATTTTCTTCAGATTCTCAGTATTCTGGGTAATATACAACCAAAAATGAATCAATAGAGAGCACATGTTTAAAAGTAGTCTTAGTTGTGCTTTCAATCAACTTTTATGTACTTTTATCAAATAAGAATTATAATTTAGCATTTTAAACTAAATATTCTTTATCTCATAATTTTATTTTTGGTAGCACATTACCAATAATATCTGAAAGTTGAAGAAAATGTATTTTTTACTTTTAGAACGTTTTATTTATTTTTTAGTACATTTATGTGAATAAAAACATTTTAAAATTTTTTAATTTTTTTAATTTAGATTGATTAATATTACTTAAGCATGGAGACAATTATTATCATTAGAATGAATTTTAGATAAATCTCAAATGAACATACACTGTCATGTCATAGAATTAGTAGAAGTTTCTCAAAAATATTTGTTATCACATTCTAAAATCCTATATCCCATTAAATTCCTCTAAATTGGTTTCATATTATTTCAATTTACTGATTGTATAACATTTTAGCTTTTACATATACTTATGTCAGTGATGAAAACTCGAATTTAATGTAACCTTAGTAGATTAGTGCAGGAAAAAAGAGACCTTTTAGCATCTTTTTAAAAAAGATAATGAAGGAGAAGACAAGATTAACCTAGATGTTAAACATTTAGTAGTTTTTAATTTTTTAGTTTTAGCCTCTAACAAATAATATTTAGGTATCCAATACTAATCATTAGTTGGTTACTAAGATTAATTTATAGTTAAACATAAAAAGCTCTTCAGTTTTTTGAAAATTCTCAGCTATCTGAATTTTTTTTTGTCATTGACATAGGTGATTGATATAACATCCAGAGTTTTTAATGATTACATCCATACTAATTAAAAAATCTTATTCCAAAATTTAAATGCTTTTTCCATTAAGGCTTTTTTATATGTTATCAGCTGCAACTCAAATATAGATTATTCTACATTAATACTTAATATTAAATTGCATACACAAAAATATTTATATAAAAATATCATCAACATTATTATCCATTTGACAAAAAGTAAATCCAATACTTCATTGCAATACTTTTCTCAAACAATTTCTGTTCACTAATTTAATTTTCAATTACTCATAGCTACTTTTCCCCTGAAGTCATCTGTCAAGTATTTTTTTCTATTTGTAATTCTCACATTCATTACAATATCTTTCACTATACTTTTTACAATGCTATATTCTTAGTACAGTTTTTGTGATTACTATGTTCTTTATAAAACATTATTTTAGTTTGCTACAATATATAGATTAATTTTAATAATTTTTTTTGAATTTTTTTTTCCAAATTCATATCTCAACCATCTCAATTTCTTTCAACATTTTAAATGTCTACTGTAGTTTAAATGTTAAGGCATATAAAGCTATATCCCAAACAAAGTATGTAATAACCCCTTTCTAAATCCAAATTTAATGAATATCAGAATAAGTTTACTCTATCAATTTTCCAAATATTTTAAAGCATCAATGTACTTTATTGTCTAATATTTACTTTTAAAGTTTGATTTTCTAATTTATTTTTATTATTTTAGTTTTACTTGCATTAATTCTTTTTTTTCAATTTTTTTTGCATTTATATATTTGGTTGATCTCATACTGTGCTATTTGAAAACATTTCCACAGTAAATTTAAGCAATGAATAATTCATTTCTTAACAATAACTCATCAAAACAAAATTTATTTAGTGAAGTTGCCATGACAACAGGTTGAGATTTGGATTGTTATTGATCATGGGATTGTCTAAGTGTTGACTGGTTTTAATAATCTAATTATAAATAAAGAAGAAGATAAACACTACCAATGCCTTACTTTTCTAGCTTTTCTTTCTTTCTTTCTTCCTTCCTTTCTTTCTTTCTTTCTTGTTATATATATATTGTAATGGGCACATACATAGGTTACATTGTTTTTTATTAGTAAACATTAAAAGAATAAAAGTTCGCAAATAAAAACTTCTTTTTTAAGAATTAAAAATTGAAAATTAAAAAATCATCTTAAACTCGTATATATATAAATTCGCACAGATAAAAAAAAATTATTATTAAAATAAAACTTTATTAAAAATAAAAAAAATATTTTAAAAGCAAAAACTTAAAAAGATTTAGAGATAAAAATATATCTTTAATTTTGGAAAACACATTAAGTAATCAGAAAATGGAAATGATTATTTTAATTAGTCCAAGTGAACAAGCCCTTGGGCATTTAAATGTATAAACAATGGTCAGATAGGAAAACAATAGAAACTTTTAGCAAATGAAAGAAATCCATCAGGAAATCAGACCTCAATGAAAAGGTTTTCACCATCATGACATAATGTTGAGTTAATCCACAAAATTATTATAAAAGGAAAGGTTTGAAAATAAAAGAATTAATTAGTTATTAAAAGAGTAGACAGATATGTGTTAGTGCAGAGGTAAATAAGAAGGGATTAAAAAGATGCACTCTTCAATCCCTTCAGTTCTGCTAAGAAAGAAAGAGAAATGAACTATCGTTTTCTACATTGAGGACCAGTTAAAGTAAAAACCTCCGGATGGATAAATAAATCGGCCTAAAGAATATCAACCCCTTTAGGTTGGCATGGGAATTCACATTCATGGCAATCAATGGATAAAGTTGGACGTTTTAAAAATCATAAGAACTTTATATTCACTTGAAAAAATAAGAACTCTAAATTTTAAAACCTTTTAGTAAATAATGCAATAGAATCCTATCTGACCAAACTAAATTCTTTACTTAATAGTGTTATTTGATGTATTTTTTTTATTTTAAATCATTTCCATTTATATTTTTTGTTCTTTAAGTTTTATTATGATTTCTATTTTCCGATAAATTAAAATATATCAATGTTAAACTTAAGTCGGGCATGAATGGCTGTATAGATTTGTAAAGTTATATTAGAGGAGAGTAATCTTAGGTTATTTATGTCATTGTTGAATTGGGTCAATGGATTGGATATATTGGTGTAGTTAGTAGATGTAATGCAAGATTCGCTATGGGAAGAATCACTAATATACGCCGCACACTTCCGTATGCCTATGGAAGGAATTACAAGATGGAGAACGCAGTTCCTTTCTATGGAGTTTTTTTTTTATTGCTCTTCTTGTCAGATCGATGTAGTATTCCTATCTGATGAGAGGCAATTTCTTCTCTTAACTTTTTGTGCTGCTGTATTTCGTATTACATTGTATACATCGATATATCAGATGGATTGACACCAGTTTGACTGCGAACTTTTAGCCTAAGGTTAAATGGGGATAGAATGTTTTATCTTCAAATGCAAATCTATGTAGTCTATTCATACTCGACACTAAATAAAAATGCATTAAATTTAAGTTGTTTATAGACGCTTGCATGGATTCGTTACCGGCTAATTATGTTTTTGGTTTTCATATTCGATCAAAATATATATAGACATTCGGTAAATACTGATACCTTATGGTGAGTATCTAAAATGTATTTATTCAGATGTCTTTTAAGTTATTGGTGCCACTGCGGTATCTTATGATGAATACCAGTGGGTTTCTTGTATTCCCTATGCAATTGACAGTATCAATGATTTTGTATTTTGATTGTTTATGTTTATTTTGAAATGTTTTAGCTGTGTAATCTATGTAACCGATCTATACTCAACATTTATAAACAACTTTTATAAATCCCTCTGTGCGAACTTATAATAGTATAAAAATTAAAATGTGAATTTAAATTCTAAAATCAAGTTAAAACCCAAAGTAAAAGTTATTCTAAAATAATGTTAAATTTTATATATATATATGTGCGTAAATAAATGTTTGTATGTTAATTACTGGCAGTGGCTTATTTTATTTTATTTTTAAATTATTCTTAGATAAGAATTTATTATAAATATAAATCTCTGCTATTCCAATGAGCTAGTGACTTGGGCTAATGACTGGAATCAAAATTTATAAAAAAGAAAAATAATTTTTTTTTGATTTACGTATCTGCCTACTTTATAAATTTTTCTAGGTTCAAATGCCTAGATGGCACCATGTAGTGTAGATCATGTTAAGTGTTATTCTCCAGATCATTACAACTGGCCACCCAACTTGGGCCGATCTATTAATAAAAACCATGTATACCCTGAGTAAATTTCTTTTTTCAAAATGAAATATGTTTATCTGTTTACATAACGTCGGATACTTTAAATATTATAAAAGCACTGCCAGAAAGAAATAGCACATATATTAAACATGAGAAAGTATTAATAATATTAAATTGTATTTAATTAAAAAGAAAGTCAAAAGGTTGCAATTAATATGTTTTTTTTTGTTTGTTAATATATATTATGCTTTAATGTGTATAGGTGTGCACAGCCATGTAAGTTTATGATCAAAATGTGGTGCCTTATGATGAGTACCTTTAGAAATTACTTCAGTGTAACCCTATGATGCATTTCAATCAGTCATAAATAAGTTGGTGGTATTTATAATTGTGCTGCAAATATACACGTTTAAACCCATTATTTCTTAAAACATATTTACCTCAATGCAACCTTCTTAAATAAATAATTTATAAAATTTGCTTTGTCATGCCGTGTGTAAAAATAAAATGTATAAAAAAATAGAACTCTTGTGGGGAGGAGGTGAACGTAAATGGTCCTTAGGAAAATGATAGCAAACATTTTTTTTTTGTATATAGTCTTTATACTAACCGAATGTTTGTAAATTTTTTTAATCGTGTACCGTAATTACTAACCCTAAGTAAAATATTTTTTTTATTTGTTCATTTTTTTTAAGCAAGTTTACTGATATGTAACGGGCACATACGTACGTTACATTGTTTTTTATTAGTAAACATTAAAAGAATAAAAGTTCACAAATAAAAAATTATTTTTTAAGAATTAAAAATTGAAAATTAAAAAATCATCTTAAACTCGTATATGTATAAAATCGCACAGATAAAAAAAAAATTATTATTAAAATAAAACTTTATTAAAAATAAAAAAAATATTTTAAAAGCAAAAACTTAAAAAGATTTAGAGATAAAAATATATCTTTAATTTTGGAAAATACATTAAGTAATCAGAAAATGGAAATGATTATTTTAATTAGTCCAAGTGAACAAGCACTTGGGCATTTAAATGTATAAACAACAGTCAGATAGGAAAACAATAGAAACTTTTAGCAAATGAAAGAAATCCATCGGGAAATCGGACCTCAACGAAAAGGTTTTCACTATCATGATGTAATGTTGAGTTAATCCACAAAATTATTATAAAAGGAAAGGTTTGAAAATAAAAGAATTAATTAGTTATTAAAAGAGTAGACAGATATGTGTTAGTGCAAAGGTGAATAAGAAGGGATTGAAAAGATGCACTCTTCAATCCTTTCAGTTCTGCTAAGAAAGAAAGAGAAATGAACTATCATTTTCTACATTGAGGACCAGTTAAAGCAAAAACCTCCGGATGGATAAATAAATCAGCCTACACAATATCAACCCCTTTAGGACAGCATGGGAATTCACATTCATGGCAAGCAATGGATAAAGTTGGACGTTTTAAAAATTGTAAGAACTTTATATTCACTTGAAAAAATAAGAACTCTAAATTTTAAAACCTTTTAGTAAATAATGCAATAGAATCCTATCTGACCAAACTAAATTCTTTATTAATAGTGTTATTTGATGTATTTTTTTTTATTTTAAATCATTTCCATTTATATTTTTTGTTCTTTAAGTTTTATTATGATTTCTGTTTTCCGATAAATTAAAATATATTAATGTTAAACTTAAGTCGGGCGTGAATGGCTGTATAGATTTGTAAAGTTATATTAGGGGAGGGTAATCTTAGGTTATTTGTGTCATTGTTGAATTGGGTCAATGGATTGGATATATTGGTGTAGTTAGTAGATGTAATGCAAGATTCGCTATGGGCAGAATCACTAGTATATGCCACACACTTCTGTTTGCCTATGGAAGGAATTATAAGATGGAGAACGCAGTTCCTTTCTGTGGAGTTTTTTTTATTGCTTTTCTTGTTAGATCGATGTAGTATTCCTATCTGACGAGAGGCAATTTCTTCTCTTAACTTTTTGTGCTGCCGTATTTCATATTACATTGAATACATCGATATATCAGATGGATTGACGCCAGTTTGACTGCGAACTTTTAGCCTATGGTTAAATGGGGATAGAATGTTTTATCTTCAAATGCAAATCTATGTAGTCTATTCATACTCGACACTAAATAAAAATGCATTAAATTTAAGTTGTTTATAGACGCTTGCATGGATTCATTACTGGCCAATTATGTTTTTGGTTTTCATATTCGATCAAAATATATATAGACATTCGGTAAATACTGATACCTTACGGTGAGTATCTAAAATGTATTTATTCAGATGTCTTTTAAGTTATTGGTGCCACTGCGGTATCTTACAATGAATACCAGTGGGTTTCTTGTATTCCCTATGCAATTGACGGTATCAATGATTTTGTATTTTGATCGTTTATGATTATTTTGAAATGTTTTAGCCATGTAATCTATGTAACCGATCTATACTCAAAATTTATAATCAACTTTTATAAATCCCTCTGTGCAAACTTATAATAGCATAAAAATTAAAATGTAAATTTAAATTCTAAAATCAAGTTAAAACCCAAAGTAAAAGTTATTCTAAAATAATGTTAAATTTTATATATATATATTTATATATATATATGTGCATAAATAAATGTTTCTATGTTAATTACTGGCAGAGGCTTATTTTATTCTTTTTTTAAATTATTCTTAGATAAGAATTTATTATAAATATAAATCTCTGCTATTCCAATGAGCTAGTGACTTGGGCTAACGACTGGAATCAAAATTTATAAAAAAAAAATTTTTTTTTGACTTACATATCTGCCTACTTTATAAATTTTTCTAGGTTCAAATGCCTAGATGGCGCCCTGTAGTGCAGATCATGTTAAGTGTTATTCTCTGGATTATTACAATAATATATATAATAAGAAACTATTCAGTCCTAAAATTTTTTGTATCATGCACAAATTATTATTAATAAATCTTTTCCCCCCAATAATTATTGTTCCTTTTATAATAATAAAGAAAATAATCACTTTTAATGCATCATAAAAGTTCTTTAAAATTATGAAAACAAATATTGATTTTATTTATATATGATTTATTATGGATACATATTGGATTAAACAGGATTATAAATTTATTCAGATCCTTGATTTCACTGTCTTTAATTTGATATGGAGTCATTAAAAATTTTTGCAAGCAAATATAAATTAGATGATAGAAATAATTCAACATATAACTATAAAAAGAAAGTGATATCACAAACTTCAGAAAAATATTAAATAATCAGAATGGATTTGATAATAGCAAATTTTAGATATTATAAAAAGTTATATCTAAAAAAACTGGTCAAATTAGAACATCATTTAGCTTTTTTATACAAATGAAAATCTGAAGGAATTGTTTGTAAAGATTTGAAAATTCCCAAAGAACTAAAAAATAATCCATAGTGGCAAGTAACATTTTGTCAAAAAAGGGGGAAAATGCCCCAAAATTATTCAGGTAGCAACATATATGCCATTACTAATATAATTTTTATTAAAATTAAACTTGTTGATAAAGTTTTTCTCAATCAGTTAGCAATTGTATTTAAAATTATATGATAAAATAAAATTTATCAAAAGATTAAATTTGAAAATTTGATTGCACAGATCAAACTCATATTGCATAAAATATTCTCTCAATAATAGATCAGTTAAAAATCTATCATTCTCTTCTCTTTGATATTAAATTTTATATTTTTTTACTTGAAGATAAACAAACAATTCCTCAGATCCCCAATGGTTTAAACCTCAATTTTTTGTAGCATTACAAATGGCAACCCAACTGAGGGTCATTGATGCACATGTACTGGTGACAATCATTATCTGTTATGATCCTCCTTATTTCTCTAGTGTTACAAATGGCACCCAATTTAGGGCTATTGATGATTATGTACTGGTGGCCATCATCCCAGGTATGTCCCCCTTATTTCCCTGTGTTATATATATATATATATATATATATATATATATTGTGACCATTAGCTTTGGCAAAAGTTAAATGGAACGTCAAGTTTTGTGCAAAGACATCTAAAAATATTAATATAATTCAATTCTGTCATTAATAGATTCTTATTAGTGCTTTATAATGTCATAAGTTTTACATATAAAAGTTACTATAGCAATATTTTATAGATTGTATAGCTGTAAAATAATTTTTGCAAAGTTTAAATTATAATAGTTTTAAACTTAAATAAGAATTATCATGCCAAAGTCTTCAAATCTTTAAATAACTGATAATGTAGATGATAATGAATTTTCAAGTTAATAATATAACTTATTCTTAATTTAACTGTCAAAATATTTTAGAAAGCTTGTATTAATTTTTAAGATTAAGAAACCAGGTTCAAACCTTAAATTTTGGTTTACTCATACTTAAATTCAATCTATAACATTTTAATTCATTTTCATTTTAATTCATAATATTCTAATTAAATATTTCAAATTTATTTGTAAAGATAAGATTTTTAAAAGGAATGAATAAATGAAAGTTGACTAAATAAATAAATATTATATTTATTTTAATATTATTTATTTTAAAATATTCTTAAAGATAATTTTTAAAATTTATATTATGAGAAACTTGTCTAGATATAAACAGTGGGAATTAAATGTATTAAATATTGTTTATAATATTTATTATTTATTTTTAATACAATGTAAATATCATTATATAATATTTTATTTTATCCTGGTGTTTGAAAATTTTAAGTACTTATTTTATTTGCAATGAGAGTGTTTTTAATTAACTTTAATTGTAAACACAAAAGTTAACTTATTTTTTAAAGTTTGATTATTAATTAGTTAGATTTTTACCTGGCAACCTTCCTTAGTTATAATAGATCAGGGATTAAAACTAATCATGAAAGAGGTTATATGTTAAAGGTTAATCAAATGTCTTGTAAAGTGAGGACATGACTATTACTATAAATAGGTAAGATTGTCATCTGTTCAAAGTTCTCAATGAGTTTTAATTTTATTTTTATTTGTAAGCTCCAGTTACATTTTCCAATGTAATTTTCTTTAAATTTTATTATTATTTTTAGCTTAAATATAATAGGCTAAATTACAATAACTAGGCACAATTATCTGAATTGAACTATCAAAGGAACTGAAATCTTCATTTTTCAGCCAGCTTTAATGGTAATACCATTTAATTATAATGTTTAAGTTGTTATCATTTAAAATTTTTGCAATGGCAGACTTCAACAATTATTATTATTACCATTATAATGATGCAAGAGCAATTGTCAATTTCAAAGTACATTTTAACATCTGCATCATAATTAAAGTTGTCACAGAATATTTAGTTATTGAAAATATTAATCATTTCTTAATATTTTATTTTAGAAAATATTCATTTTACATCAAGTAATATCCATAATTTATTTACTTCAAATAAAAAAAACATTTAATTCATGGGATAAGGATCATATTTTTCTATAACACTGTTGTTTAATCAGACATTTTAGTCTACAAAAGAAGTTTAATTGTATTTTAATAATTACTTTAATAAACAATTTATTTGTGTTGTATCCTAATAAAAACATTATGTTGTTAACTGGAAAATGACATGAAAAATTTATTGTGACTATTTTGTTTTCTGCCCCCGAAAAAAAGAAATCATTTTATTGAAATGAGGGGTATTAAAAAAATCAGCTTGCAATAAACTGTTTAATAAAGAGTAGGTGAAATTTAAACATTTTCATTTCATAAAAGTGAAATATAAAGTATAACTGAAAAATGACATTATATTTAAACAAACTTAAATGATTTTCTATATTTTAATTATTTTATAAATGCCTGCAATATTACTTAACTTGAAAGCTCTCTCTTATCCCTGAGCATTACTATAGAGACTAATGTCATCGTAAATATGACATTTAAAATTAAGTATTTTTTCCTCCTTGAAATACTTGATAATGTTGAATAAATATGATTTATCAGAAGTACTCTACTGTAAAATATTTACATTATTATCATAAATTAGAATAATTTGTATAATGGATTAATTCGAAAAATGTGGTGAATTTGAATAATAGTGAAGTATTATTTATTGCAACTTAATAAAAATATATAATTTAAATTCATGGATAGTTGTTTGAATAGCCATAAATTAATCTTATTATGTGCTAGCATATTTTCTGTAATTTTCATTGATATCTGGAAGCGCTTTCATATTTCATAGTTTATATTCTAAATTTTGATATTTGAATTATATTGTATTTTATGATGAATATATTAGCAGTCTACAAGACTATATATACCAATTTTTCCAGTATAATGGTTATTGAAAAAAAAATGATAAAGGACTTTATTTAATTTGAATGGTAAAGGTTAAATTTATTTGTATTTATAATTTTTTGCATACCATATTTTATTTCAGGTGCATATTATTTTTATATTGTATATGAAATACTTTTAAAATATTTTAGGTTAAAGTTCTCAGAATAGCAATTTATTATATTTGCATATTTTAAAATAGTATGCATTTCTTTTTTATATATGAATTATTTATAAATTTATATTTTTATGACATGAGCCAAATAAGTATATGAATGTTTCTAGTATTTAATTTATGCTTATTTATTGCCTGATATTAATGAAACCATATTTGGCATTAGGTATTATTAATTATCTTTCATATTTGTTAGCTATAGTATTTTGTTAGAAAAAGTAACTTTAGTCTCTCTCTCTCTATTGTAGGAATGCTTATTTATATGAGTATATTTAGAGGTGGTTGTGTTAGTCTTTACCATTATTTTACTAGCTTATTTTTAAAAAAAAAAAATGGGAGCATTGTCTTTCTCTTATTATCATTGTTTTGCTAGTGTACATATAACATATTTTTTTAAAGATAGTAGCTTATATTTTCTCTGTTTTAAAGCAATTCCTGTTTAGTATTTTGTCCCACATGCTCATTTTCATTATTTTTCCTGACTTGTGACAAAAGTCCTGTATCCATTTATTAGTCCTCAAAAGTAGGTGCATTTTTATGAGCTATGTCACCATACTTTTACTTTGCCATACTTCTTTATTTGAAGATGCATTTTGTTTGTAGTATATTTAATAAAGCATCTGTAATATTTGACCATGGCTTTACCTAGCATTTTAGTGCTTTATTAAGGTGTTGAGGAATTCTACTTTACCTCTATAACACTATTGGTTTGCTTAGATGTTAATGATTCATTGTAGATGCGTATGTCCTATACTAGAGCTTTTCTGACAATGAATACATACAATTAATAAATTTTTATTTTTTTAAAAAGTGTATTTAGGTGTAAATAGACAATATACATCTATCTTATCACCCCTTCATTGCTGGATTGTTAAGGTATTATTATTGAGTGTGTTTAATATTTATAAAATGATCACTATTTATATGAAAGTTATTATCATTGTATGAATACATTGATAAGAGAACTTTTTGATAATTAAACGATAGAAAGTTTATTTTAATCTGTTTGATTATTTTTGTTTAATCCAATTGAATTTTTTTTTTTACAAAACATGATGTATCATTTTTAATCCTTCTATCATAAATTTTGAGGAAGTAAAGTTGTGAAAGCCTTTAGCTTTGTGGACCCAGAATATATTTATAAAGTATTTATAATTTTGTATTTGTTTTTCTGTAAAATAAATATTTGTTTTTGTTATTTAAGAAATTTCTCATAGTTATTTGTTCACATTATCTCAGTTATCAACCAGAAATTATTTCACATATTAACTAGAAATCTAAATATTTATAAAATATTATAAATTATTTTAAATGTAGTTGCTAAAACAGTACTTGAACATTGAAGCTAATAAGATTCACTTTGTTAGATTATTTAAATATTAAATATACATCTAAGAAAAATATATTTTGCTTCATAAAGAATTATAATTTGATTTATTATTTTGGATCACTTTAATAAATTTGATTTTCTATTTCAAATCACTGTACATGTTTATTTCAAAGCATTTTCATATTTGAAGATCATATTTGTTATTCTATGATAAAATTTAATTTACAAAAACCTAGTTCATATTTAAAAGATGTTTAAGCAGATTTGTTTTGGATATTTAGGATGGCTATTAAATCCTTACCCATTTTTAATATCTAAATGTCAACTTAAATTATTAATTATCTTATTCTAAAACTAAAAGATCATATTGTTATTATCACAATCATGATAAGACATTAGCTTAAGGAAAGTGTATATCTTCTTTATTTTTTAGGATCTCATTCAATATTGAATAGCTCTTATACTGAGATACCCTGATGGTTTCATGAACCATATTATTTGAATTTATTTTGATAATGAAGAAATTACATTCAAAAGATGGATCTTAAGTCACATAGATTTTAAAAAACATTAAAAATTTTATGAGAATTAAATGTTTTTATCTGATCAAAGTAATGAGATGCTTAGAAAATGGATATAAAAATTGGTAATCATAATATAATCTCAATGGCATATGTTCACAATATTAAGTCTTTTAGTTATACTAGAGTGAGTTGAAATTGCTCCTTTTCTTGAGTTAGTGGTAATTAATGTTTCATATTTTCATAATAGTTTATTATAATGAATATCTTTGTATATCTTTTTATTGTAAGATATAGCATTTATATTAAAAACCCACTAAGCTTAGCTATATCATACCTGATGTTTTAGCTTATGTATTGTGCAGCATTGTTGTTAACATTGAATGTTGCTCATTTTGTTGGCTCCTCATTTTTTATAGGTTACAATATATAAATATATATAAGGGATTTGAACACAGACTTTCAAGTTCTCTTCAATCATCCACTCAATTTTATACAACTGACATACACGACCACACTCATGTGAAAAAGATAAATGATTTCCAATATATGTATTTTGTGGGTCCAGATCATCATCTTCCACACACATATATAATCATTGCTTGGTTTATAATAAGATGGAAAATCTTCCCAATTTAATTGACAGGCTTCAATATACTTCATCCTCCAACTATTCAGCTATTCATACCATTGAAAATCTGATGACTGAATGCTCATATTCCTTGTTAATTCCAATATTATTGTCATGCCCATGTTGACATTAAGTAACTCTGATCCCTCATGCATAGGACCTTGTCCATTTAAATACACAGAAGAGGAATGGGCAGGCTACAGGCTGACTTGTAATATTTTAAATACTCGTATATTTTTATATACATGGCTAGATGTAATATAGTGGATTTGAACACAGAGATTCAAGCTCCCTTAAGCCATTTATTCCAATTCATACTAATATTAGCATCAACAAGGGATATTCACTTACATCAGATGACTGAAGAGTTGGAGAAGAAAGTAGAATGAAGACTGTCTATTAAGGTACAGATATTTGCTATCTTCATATAAACTGAGCACTGCTTATATGTGTGGAAGATAATAATCTGGACCAATTTATGAGTGCTGATTCAGCAGAAATACATATATTGGAGGTCATTTATCTTTTTCACATATGTGTGATCATGTGTATCAGTTGTATGAGATAATGGATGACTGAAAGGAGCTTGAAAGTCTGGGTTCAAATCCCTATATTACATCTAGACTTCAGGTATATAAAATATGTTTGTATTTAAAATATTACAAATTTGGCCTACAACCTGGTCATCCTTCTTCTGTATATTAAATGGACAAGTTCCTATACATAAAGTATCAGGATGACTTGGAGTCAACTTTTAATGTTATGGATGGTGGAAGAGTTGGAGAGTGGAGTAGTGTGAAGATTTGATAGCTTAATATAAACTGAGCACTGATTGGAGATGATGATCTGGACCACCTTTATCTTTTTCACATGTGTGTGGTCATGCGTATCAGTTGTATGAGATTGAGAGGATGGCTCAAGGGAGCTTGAAAGACTGTATTCAAATCTTCTATATTATGTCTAAAATATATAAAATACCATATATATCTTTAATGTACACTTCACAATGCATTGTATAAATTAAATTTATTTCTTCTTGCTCATTGTTGTATTAAAATAAATTATTGATTTTGCAAATAATTCTCTTGGTTTGAATTAAAATTTGTAAAAGTATACAATTATTTATCTGAATAACATAGGATGTTTAAAGTTTATGATACTTTAAAATTGAAATTCTAGAATAAATTGTATTAAAAAAAAGAGATAGCAATGCCAAATTATAGCATGTAATGACTGAATGTGAATACATAGCCACAAAACCAGTTTTGGATATAGAATACAACATATCTATCCATAGAGAAGAAGAAAAAATTGAGAATGAGCTTTTTGTTTTGGAAATAGTCTTGATATAATAGATGCTATTATTTTTATATGTGGCTATAAATTTTTTTCCTAATAATTCATTTTCATATTAACATTTCTATTTATTTGCACAAATTTACATTAACTTTTTCAGTTTTTTGTTAACAATTCTTAATATGTTCCTTATTTGTTTACTATCTTTCTCTGTTTCTTTATTCGTTTTTTCTCTTTTTATCATGTAAGTCCTGATTATTATGTCCGGAATCGTTTAGTATCATGATAAACTAGCAAATCCTGAAGATCAACATCAATGTGAGACTGTTACTTCCAGTGTTTAAACTTTTTATGAATTTCGTAGCAATAAAACAATCATTTGATTATTATTATATGCCTGAAGTAATATCCGAATAACTATAAATCACTGGAATTGTGTATTTGAGCAATCACATTTTCATCCTTAATTATGCATTTTCATAATAATTTTGACTCCAATCTTTTGTTTCTTTTTGCGCTGTTTTTTTTTCTATCGTTATTAAGATTATTATTTTTAAGACAGAATGACTACACTCCTTTATAAGAGTCTGCTAATGATAAAGAATCTCACAGTAATGATTTACATATATAATATAGTGAGCAAGAACCATTTCAAAATTGTGCATGAGGAATAAACAAAACATTATTTATAAATATTACTTATTCATATATACACATTATTTATTTATTGCTAGAAAAATTATTTATTTATTCTACTTACTGATAAATAATACAAAAAAAGAGATATATTTCCTTTTTCTGTTTCCTTGAAAAATTCTTTTTTTTTATTGCTTTAAATGCAAACGTTTAGTATAGTTTTTACTATTATGCAGTTATTTAGTCGTTCATAGATATTATTTATTTATTGTTTAAAAATTCATTTTTTAATGATAAAATTATTTATTTACAATTAAAACATCTAAAGAGTATATAAAAAAGGTCCATTACACTTTAGTACTATTTACACATTATCATCATACTTTAGTAATATTTATGTATTATTATCATCATCATTGTCAATCATTATCAATCCACTGAAGAATAAAGGTCTTTCCAAGTTCAATTTATCTTCTCCATCTCTAGCTCCTCTTCCCTACATCACCACTGCACACTTTCTTATTACATCCATCCATTTCACATATGGTCTCTTTCTGGGTCTTTTACAACAAACTTGGAATCCAGTTTAAGATTTCATTTGTTCATCTATTATCATCTCTTCTAGCAATATGTACAGCCCTAACTCAGTTTTTTAATTTTTTCCAATGAGGTCAGTAACACCTGTTGTTCTCTTACCCATATATTGCATTTTCAATCTCTTCTTATTTATCCTAGCATGCATCTCTCCATACTTCTTTTAGTGACATAAAGACTCTGTATTGTTTTTCTATTAAGTGTCCATGTCTCAGATCTATAAGTAAGAATTAGTAAAATACATTTATTAAAAACCCTTTTTAAACACATAAACATATTTCCTTTTAGTATCAAATTATTTCTACCAAAAGCACTCAACCAATTTTAACTCTATGATTAATTTCATCCATTATGTTTCCATCTATAGTGATAATCTGACTAAGGTATTTGTAGTTGTTAACTTTTTTTACCTCATCATAATCCATCTTTATTTTCTTCTGTTGAGAAAATCCATTGAACACTACTTTAGTCCTACTTTCTTACTTTTATCTGATAACTCTTGCAACATTTCCTGAAGTTCTAAATGATTATTTTCCAAAACAATTACATTATCTACAAAATCTAAATGGCTTAAATAATTTCCATTTACCTTTACTCCTTTATCTTTCCATTTTAATGCACAAAATACTTTTTGCAGCACTGCTGTAAAATGTTTTGGATATATGGAATCACCATGCCTTATACCCTTATCAATGTTAGCCTTCATAGTATCATTATATAATCTAATTGTTGCTGTTGCATTTTTATAAATATTCTTCAGAATATGACAACATCCTGGGTCTATACCTTGATAATCCAATGCTTTAATCACTGAAGAAATGCTTATAAAATCAAATGTATTTTCATAATTTAGAAATGCAAAGCATAATGACAACTTGTATTTATTGGTCCTTTCTATAATTTCTATCAATACTTAAATATAATCTACTGTATAAAACACTTTTAAATCAAGCTTGTTCTTTTGTTGTTTGAAATCCAATGATCTCTGTAGACAAGTTGTAATTACCTTGGTAAAAATTTTGTATGAAACTGATAAAAGGCTGATAGGTCTGTAATTTTTAATATCTTCTTTATCATTTTTTAAACTATTAATATTAATACAGCATTATTCCAATCACCTGGTACATCTTTATCATTTAGACATTTGGTATATAACTTTGCCTAAATTTTATCTATTTCTTTATCTGCTTTTTTTAATATATCAATTATAATTCCAACATTACTAGGAGCTTTTCCCTCCTTCATAAATTTAATAGCATGTCTCATTTCTTTATGTAAAATTCTGGGCAATTCAGAAGATATAATAGATGTAGAAGGTACTTGTTATTTATTACTATATAATTCTTGATAAAACTCTTTTACCCATTTCATGATATTATCTTTCTTTTTAGTAATAGTTTCATCTTTTTTTTCTTATTGCAGATATAAGTTTCCTACCAATACCAAAATGTTGTTTTACACTCTTGAGACTTTTATTCTCTTTTACAACTTTCCTTGTTAGTTCACAATTACACTTTTTTTATAACATTATTAACTCTTTTTCACACCATTTTACAAAATTTGAGATATTCAATCCTTCTTAATACACCATTTTTATATATCTTCATATTTTTTCTTTTCTTCATAAATTCTCTAGTTTCAGTAGAAATTTTATTGGTCAATTGCTGCTTTTTTTAAACAACTATTTTTGTTGCAGTTTTTAAAAGGGTATCAGTTATTTTCCTAATAATTTCATTAAAATGTGAATCATGTTCAAAATATACTAATATTTGAAATTGATTTGCAAATTCTAATTTAAATTCATTAGAATGTTTCTGAAGATTAAGAACATCAACTGTAATGTTATTTTTCTTAATAATTTTTCTCTTTCTAGTTTTGCATTAACACATATCTTACATCTTACTAATTGATGATCACTTCCTATGTTGAATTTATTAAGGCCATTACAATCTTGAAATATGTATTTTGTGTTAGTCAAAACATAATCCACTTCTGCTGTACCTTCATTTGGATACTTCCATGTCCATTTTCTTTTAACATTTTTCTCAAAAAAAGAATTCATAATATAAAGTTTTTCTTTTTCTGCAATCTCCACAAGTCTATGTCCTCTCTCATTTCTATTACTATAACTAAAATTACCTACAACGCTTTCATCTTTCATTTGTTTACCAATTCTAGCATTAAAATCTCCAATTACAATTTTAAAATGTTGTTTACTCTGATCAAAAGCCTTTTGTACATCCATATAAAAATCTTCTGCTACTTCATGATTATGAGAATTTGTTGGGGCATAAACCTGAATTATCTGCATTTGGTGTCTCTATTAAGTTGAATAACTAATCTCGCTACTGGTGTTCTTCCACTTTTTATTTATAATGAATGCTACTCCACTTGTATTTTCAATATTTGTGATTTTGTAATAGAGTGCATGCTCATTTTTTAAATCAATTGTCTCTCCATCATATTTCTTCTAACTTCATACAGTCTAATAATGTCCCATTTAATATAAGACAATTCTTCTTCCAATTCTCACAATCTTCCCTCACTTGAAAGTGATCTGCAGTTGTAAGTACCTAAATAAAACATCATCACCAAATGGCACCCTGGGTCCACAATCAGGGGATTTTTAGCATCCTCTGCCTTCAACTGCTGCCTTGGATGGTGACTTTATAGCCACCTAAAGAATAAGGGCCATGATTTATTTTTGTCCATCATGATTGTATATATCTATGAAAAAAAAATTCATTTATACACACATTCGTTCTGCCTTATCATGAAACTGAGAAGAAAGACTATGGTGTTTCTTTATCTTAAACTCAGAGATAAAAAGCCAAAAAATTCACCACTCTGGAAAATTTATTTTATTCAATGATAAAAAAAAAAATCAAAATGATTTACTATTTACTTTCACTTTCGCAAATATTATTTTTCAGATGATATAATTTGTATATTTTTTATAAGTAGTTTTTGAAGTGATATCATAAACAAACAATTTACTTATTAATAATACATATTATAATAATATTGAAGTGGATTTAATGATTTATGATTGATATACTTGAAATTTTATTAACTAGTTTTAACTTAGACATCAGTGATTAATGTGATTATCTCTCTATGATATAATTTATAGTGCAATTATTTAATTATATTATTTATCGTTGCCAAAATAAACCTTTTGTTACAAGCTTGGAAGATGAATACATTTATAAATAAAATTTAATGTTTAATTTGATTTGGCATCTAGGAAGAGCCAACTGAAACATTCCATAGTGGTCAACGTGCAAAGTAAACAATAATAGTGTAATTTCAACTTCAGCAAACAAAATTTAATGTAATCTTTGAAAATAAAATTTATTAGCAGTGCATAAAACATTAGGAAGAGATATAACAAAGCATTAGCTGCGTCAAAAAAATCTGAATATATAATTTTAATTATTAGAAATCATTTTAATATAGCTCCTGTAGTGATAAAATGGGTAAAGTCATAGGGTGTTAGGATATCTATTTGCTATGTTACTTGAAATAGATTTAAATCTGTAGTAATAAATTTTAAAAACTATTTCAGAATATAGTAGGTTTAAATAATTTTTTCAGTTAGGATTGCAGGTTAATATAAGTTGATTAAGAATGACAATGCACTGAATATATTCCTATGGCTTACGAATCTATCTATCTATCTATCTATCTATCTATCTATCTATCTATCTATCTATCTATCTATCTATCTATCTATCTATCTATCTATCTATCTATCTATCTATCTATCTATCTATCTATCTATCTATCTATCTATCTATCTATCTATCTATCTATCTATCTATCTATCTATCTATCTATCTATCTATCTATCTATCTATCTATCTATCTATCTATCTATCTATCTGTCTATCTGTCTATCTGTCTGTCTGTCTGTCTGTCTGTCTATCTATCTATCTATCTATCTATCTATCTATCTATCTATCTATCTATCTATCTATCTATCTATCTATCTATCTATCTATCTATCTATCTATCTATCTATCTATCTATCTATCTATCTATCTATCTATCTATCTATCTATCTATCCTATCTATCTATCCTATCCTATCCTATCTATCCATCCATCCATCCATCCATCCATCCATCCATCCATCCATCCATCCATCCATCCATCCATCCATCCATCCATCTATCTATCTATCTATCTATCTATCTATCTATCTATCTATCTATCTATCTATCTATCTATCTATCTATCTATCTATCTATCTATCTATCTATCTATCTATCTATCTATCTATCTATCTATCTATCTATCTATCTATCTATCTATCTATCTATCTATCTATCTATCTATCTATCTATCTATCTATCTATCTATCTATCTATCTATCTATCTATCTATCTATCTATCTATCTATCTATAATTACTGCAATATAAACTATATAATATTATTTATGAAGAAGATGATTTAGGTGACCTTATTAACTTTATTATATAATTAAGACATAAAAATGATAAAGAATCAAATACTGAATTGTAAGCTATGATAATGCAAGCTCATATAACTGGTATCAGGAAAATTCTATTCATTAACTGAGCAAATCCCAATATCACTACCAGAAATCAGATTAAGCTTGGATATTATTTATGTTAAGCTGACATTATTTGGTTTATTTTTAAAAGGGCAAGATGAAATGCTTGCAGTTGTTGAATGTTTTTTTAATATAAACAAGCATACTTATATTATATAATTATATATTTAAAAAAGCAGAAAATATAATATTTTTGTTGCAAACATTACCATTAATTGTACACTAGATTATTTCTATCATCAACATCAATTATTAAATATTTTTTAGTAAATTCAAACTTTTTTGCATATTTTTCCAAATATGTTCAGCTTTAGTAACAACAAGCACATTAGTATAGAAGACATTGTTTGAATACTATTTTTTTTTCTCTTCTTCAGATATTATTGGTTTCATCAGTGACAGTACTAGGTTTATAAATATTAAATTTAACATGATACTCTAAACTATTAGGCTATTCTGTCAAAAGCAATAGTTAGTAGAAATTTTATGTGTCTCCTGATTTTCCCATTTTTTTCTTTTTTAGAGAAAGATTAATGAATTATTTTAAAATATTATGAATTACCACTATGAGGTTGTTTGCCATTTTTTAATTTTTTTTTTTTACTTTTTCCTCTCTATTCAATATTTTTATTTTTCATCACATGATCACCATTTCTTATGTTAGCACATTACTGTTCTTAAAACAGGCAAAACTCTCTCCATATAGTAGTGCAGCTCAGTTCCAACCAGAGTAATCAATGAATGCCAGAAGGCTTGTGCATAACATCCCTATCTAGTGCCTACTCATCCAATATCCCCAGACTAGTTTCTGGCTTGTGGCCTTCGTCAGTGAGGAGCTTTGGATCTGAGAGCACTGCACCTCTCAGATCCAAAGCTCCTCACTGATGAAGGCCACAAGCCAGAAACTAGTCTGGGGATATTGGATGAGTAGGCACTAGATAGGGATTTTATGCACAAGCCTTCTGACGTCCATTGATTACTCTGATTGGCACAGGGTGGCACTACTATATGGAGAGAGTTTTGTCTGCTTTATTTTTATTTTTCTCAATTAAACATATCTTTAGCACATGCATAATCTGATACTTTAGATGCATTTCTTTCCTTTGTAATGATTACTATGTTTTTCTTGTTTTATGATTAAGCTACTGATTTCATCAATATATTGATGCAGTATTTCATAAATTCAGTAGTTTTTTAGCATTTTGTCTTTAGGTTTTATAGAAATTGAGATTTTTATTATAATGTACTATAGCTTTTCAAACCTGTTTTTATAGTATATTGATTTACTATTTAATTTGTCTCATTTCCCTAGTATGTACAGATTATCACAATATCCATTACTGCTTATTTTTTAATGCTTCTTCTTGTTATTATTGTTATTTAAAGTTATTTAATGACAATTGATGGATAACCATGTGTTGGACTTATTTTTCCCAAGAAACTTCCAAAGAAATTTCTTATGCTCTGTTCTGTAATGATATAACTCCACTTCATGTGTATTGTTTCATAATTGGATGTATATGCTGAATATTTTCCTATGTGTATGGGTTTCTGTATAGTTTTTTTTTACTATGAGATAGTTTTGTCACAAAAACATCTAAGAATGACATTTGTGCTTTTTTATTTAATTGACCTACATTCAAAATATTTGTAATAATGCTTTACTATGTGGCTATACAGCAAGTATATCATTGATATAGAAAACTCAGATATTAGATAAAATTACAGTATCACTTATAACTCTGGTTTCAAGTTTTTTCAAACCCATAATAATAAAAAACTCATTAGTAGCAATGCCATGAGCAATTCAAGTCCGTATGGTTATTTTAAATAAAAGTTATGTGTGTGGTCATGTGTATCGGTAGTATGAGATAGTGTTGATAGTTGACGATTGCTTGAAAGTCTGAGTTCAAACCCCCTATATTTAAAATATATTTATAGAATTTTATGCTATATTAGAATTTTTTTTTAAAAAAAAAAGCCTTTGAGAATTTAGTTATAATGGTAATAATATAACTTTAGTATGAAATAAAGTTTTTTTCTTTAAAATTTATTTCGTAAAGTTTAAAGTTACAATAAAAAATATAACTGTAATTATTTTAATCATAAATGTTTAAATTGAAGGCAATAAATATTATAAATGTATAGAGCCATAACGTGTATTAATCTTTATTAAGTATTAAAATTTGAATTAAAAAACTTTACTTTAAGATTTATTAAATAAAGGTCGAAGATGAGGGTATTAATATTTGATTTAATTTAAAACTTAATGTAGAAAAGGTATTAATAAGAAAAACAAAATCGAAGGCGAACATTTAGAAAAAGAGAAAAAAGATTTACTTACCTTAAAATTTAACTGTTAAAAAGGGTTTGAAATGAATTTTTAAATGAAAATAATAGTAATTAGCGGTAATTTTAAATTGATCTTGAAAAGATTCTACATTGCAGCGTTTCTCAACCTTTGGGTCGCATTAAATTTTTAATGGGTCGCGAATATGCACTGAGAAATAAAAACATAAATATCTAATAGCAAAAGACTTTTTACATTTTAAGACAATATTAGTATTAATAAAAAAAAAATAGTAAGTAATACTAACTATGCTTTGTGTAGTTTTCTCAAATTCAATTGTAAATTTGAATTTAAATAATCATAATGTTAAATTTTGCGATTATTTTCAAAATATAATTTTTGCTTGTATTTCGTATATAAATAAAACCTTATTTGAAAAGAAAACACTTTTTTTTTGGTAATTAACAAAACGTGTTAAGCTTTTAAAAAATATGTAGTTTAACTTTAACTCAACTTTTAACTTACAAATTATTTGTTCATTATAAATATTATCAAATTGATCCGAATATATACATATATACAATACGTGCTGATGTAATATCTCTTTTATTCTATATTATAATGTATGTAATAAACATTTGGGTCGCAGAACTATTTCAATGAAGTCTATTGGTTCACGCGGCAAAAAGTTTGAGAAACGCTACTATATTGTACTATATAATATATCAAATTTTACTTTATTTTAATATTAATTAAATTTCAGACAAAAAGTAAATCTTGAAAAAAGTTTTTAAATTCTAAGCATCTGTTTTATGTTGTATTTAGAAAATAGACTTATATATTTTAAAAATGCTAGGTAGATTTTCTAACTATACTATTAAGTTGATTGGATTACTATCGAGTGCTTTAGGAAAGATTGTTTCAAGGTCTGTTTGGGATTTTTTTTCTTTTCTGTTATTATGTTTTATATAAATGGAAAATTGAAAGCAGGTGATTCCCCCCCCCCCCCAGTTAAATTATATATGTTATTACAAACAAAAAAATTACATTAACAATTTTAAAATGAGCGAATAACGTGTGTATGTATGTATATAAATTTAGGGCTGAAATTTTAAGCAAAATATTTTACTTTGTAAAGATTTGTTTAGTTTAAAAAGTAGCTGGTATTTTTTATTTTATTTTAATTAGTTCTATCATACGAAAAATCATTGCCGCTGATTATAGCCCTAATTCAAATTTAAGATACTTTTCACACTGATAACGTTTTTAATAATATAAGTTGGCTGTGGCAATTTTGAATATTCGGTATTTCAGCTATAAAACCTTCTAAGTTTGTTAGTATATTTTTCTAAAGGGAGTGATCAATTAAAAATTTTAATGACATTATTAGTGTCATTATTTTATCTTTAAATAAATAAAATGTCACCATTATACTGTGATCAGCTTAGTGGGTAATATATATATATATATTGTAAGGAAGATTTTGATCGTTATATGATAAAATTAAAATCTTTTTTGGGTCACATCACGTATTAATTTTTTGTTGAAATAGCTAACATTTTTAAGAAATCGCTTGTATCTTTGTCAAGGCTAAGGTTGTAATAAAGACCTGTTTTATTTCAAATAATAATGACATTGCGATTGCATGTGAATTTAAGAATAGCCATTCATATGTATATTAAATGGTTGTTTAATCAGAATAGGAAGTGAATTAAAAAAAAAAATTCGTAAAAAATTTTGTTTTATACTTTAGTAAAAATAATTTTAGAAAAACAAATAGATAAATAATAGTCTTTCTTAAGCCTGGAAACACATTCAATTTCATCTCATTTTTAAAATCTGTTTGGCGTTTTTAAAATTTCAAAAGACCCTACCAAAGTCTGGAATGTGACTAATTTGTAAAAAATGCAATGTAAAGGTTGTATGATCAATTTTGATTGAGGGCATTCCTATGCTCCTAATTCTGATACCAATATATCTATGTGATTGACCATACATATATTGACTGACCCACATAATTACTTGGGTACCATGAACATGAAATTTTATAGACAAGTTGGTGTTCTAAGAGTACCTTGTTTTTAAGGCTTATGAAAAAAAAATCAAGTTTTTTTGCTAATGGAAAAGATAGCCTTAATGTTAGACAGTCATCTACTAATCTTATCTGTAAGTCCCACCATTTTTTTTCCTTAGTATCAACAATCTGTAAATCTTATATATAATAGTTTTACTGTAATCATTAGAGAATAGAGTATTTTTTAGCTAATGCTTTTTCTTGAGCAAGATAATCTTTATCAGATAAACTATATGCTCTCATCAAAAAATTTTTTGTCACAGAAAACATATGAGAATGATGATGATGGCATTAAAATTGAAGTATTTATTTGTAATGATGGATTTTCTATAAACAGATATTAACAAAGATGCATTAGATTATTAGGCAATTAAAGCATCTGAGGTTTTTACACTAAAACATCTAAATAAGAAAATGTTTTGTTATTTTCAACTTCCATAATGAACTAAAAGATTTTTAGGTGATCTAAAACATCTAAAAAGGAAAATGTTTTCTTATTTTAAACTTCTATAGTAAATTTAACTTTAAATACTCTCCATTAAAAAAACAAGAAAAGAATAAGTATCAATACCATAAGATCATATAACAAATATATCACTCATATGTCTGAGCCCAATGAAAGATCTCTTATTACATGCATTCAATACCATATAATATTAATTCATTCATGCACTTTACTACTGCTACATAATGCTTTATTTACCACCCTCTTTTACAGTTTACAGTTTCGATTGCCCCAACAATCTTCTTCAGAACTTTTATATCTCCTAACTTCAATTGCTAAATTCAAATTTTTTTTCTTGATTCTCAAATTTATCCATGAAGAGATCAGCAATTACAGCTGATAATAATAAGAATCATATAACATTGGGTAATATTATTCATCTAATTCTGTGATCTATTTTTGACAATATTGTATATTTCAGAACTACACTAATTAATCATCACAAGATCACCATTTCTATTGAAGAAAGATTTTAGTTTTGTGTTGTCTTCTAAATATATCCCAATTGAAAACATTTATAATGCAGCATCTTCTTTAAAAATATAAACTTACATACTGCCACTGATATTATTAGATTTGAAGTTTGTGATATTATAAAAATATGAGGACTCCAAAAACTAATTTATCTAGAAGATAATTTGTTGCTGTTCATAATTTATAAAGAGATAACTCTATTGTTATCATTCCAGAATAAAAGTATTTTGACTGTTGCACTTAATTGTTTAGACTATAACAATAAAATTTTAAATTACTAAATAACAGGAACTGATAAAAATATTACAGATCATCAATTTTTTATTGAACATTCCATCATTGATGAGGATACAAAAATTAAAATTTCTTCTAGTGAAGGCTTTTCATTATATTCTAAATTTTATGGCTTACACAAAATTCATAAACTGGAGATACCATGGAGACCTGTTCTGTGTGCTACAGATTATTCCACAAATTCTTTGTCTGGTTTTTATCCCAATTATTGCAACATTTCCAGATAACATTCCATCTATAATTAGAAATTCAGTTTATTTTATTACTATTATTAAAAAAACTTAAAGCTAGCTAAAAGTAATTTATTGGTTAGTTTGATATCTCTTCCATGTTTACCAGTATTTTTTATAAATAGACTTTATCTATAATAGCTCAATGCAAATAATTTACCTGATTTTGTTATTCTAGTGGAAAAACATTGCCATGAAAATACATTTTTATTTACAGTTTTCAAAAATCTAAACAAGTAAAAGGTCTTTTTATGGAATCTATACTATTATTTGTAATTATTGATCTATTCAGGTATAATTTTAAAATCAAGTATTAAATGCAGTTATTAAGAGACCTTCCATTTGGCTCAGATATGTTATATGACTTCACAGTTTTGATGCTTTGAGTTCTTTTACTTTTCTTAATGGATGACATCCTAATATTAAGTTTACCAAGGAAGTAGATGTTTTGATTGTCTGATGATTCTTTGTTAATATGTGTTTATAGATAACACACCCACATTAATAGATATCTCAATTTTAGTTATCATTATCAGCCTGCTCATATATTTTCTGTGGCAAAAATCTTTTGATGAGAGCAAATAGTTTGTCTGATAAAAATAATACTGCTTAAGAAATAGCACTAACTAAAAATATTATACTCTAATGATTACATTAAAATTATTATATATAAGGAATTACATAATATTTACACCAAAAGGAGAACTTCTAATGAAGTTGAGAATTCTTCAACTAGTTATAGAATTGTTTTATTTTATATGAAGAGAGTCACTTGTAAGATTAATAGATGACTGATTAATTTTAATATTAAGACTATCTTTTCCACTATCAAAAAATGTGGTGATTATTTCATTACCCTAATAACCAGCACCTTCAGAACACCAATGTGTTATGAAATTTTATATTTGCAATGCCCAAGAAATTATGTGAATTAATCAAATAGATATATTGTTGTCAGGATTAGGCAGCATAAAAATGACTTCAGCCAAAAGGTGAATGCATAAGCTTTTACATTGCATTTGTTAGAAATTGGTCATATTCCTAATTTTGTTAATACTAGAATACTAGCTACTTGGGAAAAAATGATTTAAGAAGAGAGAGAGTCTAATGAAATTTTTAAAAAGATAAACAGTTTAATAAATGTGATGAAATACTTCATATTCCAGTTTTATGGTAACTCATTATCTTATTTGCTTCCTCTTCTAAAAGCAATTTTAATTAATCAGCTATTTGTAAAACAGAAGAAAATATTTTTTTTTTGCTAATCTATCTTCTATTCTCATTGAAAAACCATCTAATATATAGATGAATGAACGTACTTTAATTCACAACCTCATTATTATTCGAGATAAAACAGTTCTTCCATACAGCCTTAGCATCGACAAGGATGAATGCAATTTCATTAAAGCGTTGTCCTTTAATTAAACAAAAAGCTATTATACTACAATTTAATTTCACAAATACGTAATTTTACTTCCACTTTGTTGTTTATTTATAATAACTTTGAGTAACTATATTGCTTAGCATCAAAACTGCACTAATCCAAACAAAAAACTGATGAAAGAAGAATAAAACATTTTGGCAGAAATATATATATATATATATATGCAAAGTTATTTCATATGTATATATTTAGCATTTTTCTATCATAGCTATTACACCAGGTTTAAAACTTCGTTTTGAAGGTTTCATTCATACTCAGAGATTTTTGTTTTAGCAATCAGTAAATTGTATTTAGATATTTTTACTAGAAGGTCTCTTTACCTTTCATTTTATTTTTCTGGTAATTATGGTATTTTTATTGTTTCTCTGAATTAAAAAACTGTAGAATCTCTATACTCTTCTGCAAGGAATTAAAAACTGTTTTTGATCTTTAAATTACCTATAAATAAATAATAACTTGCAGACTATTATAAATGACAAGAACTCTCAGAGCATATGCTATTCTTATGAAAGATAGACACAGCATATGACCCATCATGCGATTAAACTCATTATAATTATTCAAGACAGACATTAAGTAAATCAAATAGAAACTAATTAGAAATGATATGCAATTTGGAAAAAAAATTATTGGCTAATGTTACAATGATTATTCTTATTCGTTAAATATAAAAAGATTATTTAAACAAATAATATATTTAGATGGCAAACAAATAAATATTAGGTAAAGTTTTATATTTACTTCTTAAGGGCTATTTTTTTTATTTTAAAAAATAACTTTTTATAATAATTGTAAGTAGTGTACCCAACAAATTTCAGAATAAAAAGCAATTGTAAAAATATTATTAAAGACTACAAAAATTCAGTCACAAAATACAAACCAGGTATGACCAAAAAACAAAAACAAAACAATAATAATAAAATGTTATTAATGAAAGGTAAAATATTAAATTATATTGAAGGAAATAAGAAAGATTTGATGGCATTAACCTAGTAAAAATGGAAATGCAAAAAAAAAAAAAAAAAAAGGAGAGATTTGTCAATCGCGTAAAAATTATTACCAAAAATTGCAATTATAATAAAACTATTTGCTATATATATAGCAAATAGAACCATGTTGCAAGTTATTATAATTACAGTTGATTTATGGAGTTTCTTGCTATAAAATACAGCAAAATATAAGACATTGAACACTTTCTTTAGGAAAAGAATTTAAATAAGAGACATATTATGTGATGCATTTGATGGAGATGGTAGATATAAAGTTGAATGAAGTGTATATATATATAAAAGGAAAATTGATGGCATTAATAAAGATTTCAAAGTTAAACATTGGTAAATGAGAGTAACTCTGAATGTTTTAAATAAAAATATCAACAAGGTTTTTGATAAAAAATAATACTTAACTTAATAGCAATTGCAGAAAAAAAAAAGAAACATGATTTCAAAGAATCAGAAAATTGTTATGAATATATACAGAAATTACACTCGATATTTTTTAAATATGTTTAAATTAGTAGATATCCTGGAGAAAAAAATATATATATATGAGAAAAAAATGCTAGAAAATTTGTATAGAATTATTAGCCTAAATATATATATATATATATATATATATATATATTCATAGTATTATTTCTTAGGAGCTTCTATATAATAAAAATATAATAGCTAAACAGCTGATGGTTCAGTACAATAACAAGTACTTTCCTCAGAGCTTTTTCTTTCTCAATTCATATATATATAACATAACAATTATAAAGGTTAACAGGTAAAAAAAATTAAAAAAATATTAAAAGAAATAAATTATTACGAAGTCACTCATAAAAACGAAAAAAGGCAATAAAAACAACTAAATAAAAGAAGCTGAATCAGAAAAAGCTACTAAACTTTGTATCAAGATATGAAAGAAATATTCAGTCTAAAATAGCATATGAAAATCAGTCTTAAAAAAATGAAATAAAAAAATATAGAATATAAAATAGAAATATGAAAATTGTAAGCAATCTTTATAAAATAAATACTCAAATCCAAATTGTAAAATTCAATAAATTTGTGACAAAGAATGTCAGAAATATAAGAAAATGAGTGGCAAATAATATTTAGAGAAAGTTGAAAAAAGAACAACAAATAAACAAAAAGGATCAAAATTCAATACACTTTAAAGAAATTACCTCTGAAATAAGTATCAGAGGGTATCAAGAATCTGAAGAGAAACTTAATGAGTTCAAAACGAAGCTTCTATATGAATAACATATTAAAAAAGTTTTTTTTTTTTTAAAAAAGATAGATGTTTATCAGTAATTTGCAAAATAAAATTAGCCACACAAAACAAAAAAACTCCCAACAGATATCAGTAAATTAGAAATCAATTAAGAGAGACTTATTTGAAACACTGTAAATATTAAAATTAGATTATCTGCATTTTATCTAATTTTGCAAAATAAACAAGGTATTAAGAATTCTATACTCCACGAAAAATATGAGAACGAAACAGCAATAACTTTTGATGAAAAATAAAAAAGAGAGCTGAAATGGTTAATCTCTTAATACAGATATAAATTTAAAATGTGGCTTTTAAATTGTACACTGTAATATATATAAAAAAGCAATAGCTCAAAATGTAAATATTTTCATTTGGATATATGTTACACATATTTTTGCTTCACTGTCTGGTGATTCAAAACCTTAAATCAGAGGTTTAAACCCAGCATATATTTGTGAATTACTAGGGAGTGTAAGGACACAAATACAAGTGTTTAAAACCCCTCCTTTGTACTTTTGTAAATTAAATGTTTTATTTTAAGAATATATATATTAATTTTAATTTGGAAATATTTAAATTTCCATTCCCTTAAATAATTATGTATGTGTGTTCAAGATTGATAAAAAATATTATTGATCATAATTAAATATTTTGTATATTTATTTTATATTTTATAGTTCATGTATTTTATTTTAGATGATGCAATGCCAAAGAAAATTCTAGAGAGTAATTAAAATAACTCAGAAACTTATAAATAAAAGAATGTTCTTGATTTAATTTAAAAAGGTAATTAATAAATTAAAATCCCTTAGCAAACATAATGTTAATGGAAATTATATCTTTTGAATCTATTTCCACTTTCAAAATAGATTAAAATAATACTCTCAGAGAACTTGTTGCATTGTCATTGTGAACAAAGAATAAGTGCATTCAGGCCACTTAATGGACATCTGGGCCTCATCAGCAGAAAGAAAATATTCGAGAAGGTCTTGCTAGCATATAAATAGAGCTGAAATTTTGGGCTAATTCTGTTTTGTACACCATTTTAATCAGTGTTGCATAACGGATCCATGTCAATCAAAATCTTGAAATATAAATTCAGAGTAGAGGGACTAAATATGCTTCCACTTTCTTCTCAAAAATCATTTTCATACAGTTATGCTAGTATGTCATCTCCACTTATGGACTGCCTAAATTAAATGCTGAACTAACTACCTTAAGATGCCAGCCATTATTTTTCCAAACTTTGCATTGCTAACCATGTTTTCCACATTTTATAATCTTATGCATATCAATCCATATGGACATCAAGTCATCAAGTAATGGAAGGTAAATCCCAATCATGCAGCTAATATGAACTCTTTTAAGACTTTCATTTTTAAAATCTAAATTATTTGTAATGTAATTCTCTCGTTATTTAAACATGGCATTATAGTGTTAGTTATAACAATTCTGTGAAGTAATGTCTTTCTCTTTCTTTTGTAAAATCTAATGCATGAAGCTATAACTTTATTTTTTTAATGCATTTCTTTAATGGGTTTCACGATTTCTCTTTTAATATTTTAAATGTGGCAAACATTTAATTTCAATATTATAAATTTTGTATGATTTGATTTAATATGCTAATAGTTCAATCTAGCGAACCAATCATAAATGTTTTTATTAGATATCCTTGCTATTATGGGATATTAAATAGTTAAAGGTGAGCTTTGTTTTCTAACTAAAAGTTCGCTCGATTGAATAAGAATTTTAAGTTATATATTTGCTTAGTGGCAGATTATCTGCTGCCACATTTAAGATATCAATTTATTGCCATGTCTACACTATTAATTTTATTTTTATATTATATTTTAAAGTAAACTTAATGACTTTACCTTTTCTGTTTTTTTATTATTATATGATCAATCATTTGCCCACCATGCCATCTAGCATGATAATTATTTTATGGAATTAATTACTAGTTAAGCGTACTAATATTTGTTAATTTACTAAGGCAATTAACCTCAAGAATATGCATTGCAAATGTGAAGGTAGGGACCTCTACAGGTTTTAACCACAAGGTTATGTTGGAAGAAAAGTGTATGCTTATGGTTAAGATTTCACATTTTCAGGTACCTTCACATTTTCAAGTGCATATTCTTGAAGTTCATTGCCTTAGTAAATATTACTTATATAATCAATATACGTTAAATAAATTTATAATTACAACTTTAATATTTGTTTAATGAAAGAAACAATATTCCCCCTTTTATTTTTTGACATCCTAACTAATATTAAAGGTCATTTGTGTACCTTTTTGAGAGGTATCAAAATATGTCATATCATTTTGCTAGATTCTATTAAATTACAAGGACCTTAATTCACATATAACATTATTAAGAACCTGATTTTTTTTAATTATTAGCATTGCTTGACCTAGATAATGTTACAAAAATTTTCCTCATCTTGCTTTGTCAAACTTAAAACCCAGAGGTCTGGGATTATTATTTACTTATGGCATATCCCTGAAAGAAGTTTGGAAACACTGACTCCAGGATACTGTCAGGTAGTAGATAGGCTCTGCATGTGTTAACACTGGAAAAATCAGACCATAGACATTTCTATGCTACCACTTGTTCAAATGCCAACCTGTCATGTGTACAGGCACATTTTGTATACTTACATAATTGATGAAGCATTCGTCCTAAAATGGATTCAACCTTCACCGCAATTCTTGTTTAATATTCTTATATATGCACGTTTTAAATCTGTAAGTAATGCCATGATTTCTAAAATCCATCTCATATTTTTGTTTATATTGTAGGTTAGGGAATGTCATTTTAAAGCTTATTTAAGCTACCTGCCCTCTCATTGAAACAATGTTTGAGTGTGCTAACAAACAAAATACAAATAACTTTTCTGTCTAAACATTTTGAGGTTTAATGACTGTTTAATTAAATCATATCTACTATAAAATATTTTCGTGCATGATCAAATGAACCATAGTAAATGAAATTGATGTAACATATATCCAATTTCTCTGTTTTTAAGGCCATTTATTTTTCATAAAATAATCATAGCATCCAAATAATAGTGTGATAAAATTGGTATCTACTGTTAGCATATTAAGCTGCATCTTTTGACTATCTGTACATTTTTTTTAATCATTGTATTCAATTGGGGATTTGCATATTATTTAATCATTAACTTATGTTATATTATTATGTAATTTTTCAAATATGCAAATCAGCGCTCATAATCAAGTGAAATCCAAAATTCTATTAGTTTTATATGTAAATAGATTTGCGACTGTTTATAAATTAAATAACTATTTGTTTATTCATTTTCTCATAATATTAATAAATTATTAACCATATAATTAGTACTTAATTCTGCTTTGCCTCATGATTTATGCATACACATAGTTAATTAGATCGCATCATATATAACTCATTTTCATTGACATTAGTCCAACTTCTGAGATTTATTAAAGAATTTTAATGAAAAGTCTAATTATAATTTTAAGCTGTTTCATTCTGTTGGGGGATGGAGGTTCAAAGCTTAGTAGTATTATCATTCCCTGTAGATCTTTTGTTTCTCTGCTGTTGCTCTGGGACAGGAATAAATAGGATTTCATTTGTTATCATCAGAAATGTTGTTCGTAAGATTATAGATCTGGAAAATAGGTAATAAGGCAGAGTTCAGAATCCTGACTTATGTATATTGCACATGATTGGACTCAAGTTATTTTTGCCTCAATGCGATGAACATACAATTCTGACCGGTACATGGTATTTTTTTTTTCAGACATACCTATATCGTGATAATCTGTAAAATGTTAACATGTATTTTTTTTGATTTGTTATTATGATATTTTTTTTTTAAAAAAAGTCTAAGATTAAGACCAGTATTAAATTATGTGATATGAACAATAACAAGGAAATTTAGCAATCTATTGCTGTGTGTGCATGAACAGGCCGAATATTACATTATGAGTGTTAATTCTACCATGTTGGCATGGCACCCTTGTATTTCATACATTTATAAATTTTGCCAACTGATAAACACTTAAAAAAAAAAAGCAAAACAATTGTGTATATGAAAATCTGAGAATGAGTAAACAATAAAAGAGAGTCATTATATTGTGTGTGTATGTGTATATATATATATATATATATATATATATATATATATATATATATATATATATATATATATATATATATATATATATATATAGCTAACTAATGAAAGACATTAGCATTTGATTTCAGGCACAGGGAAACAAATGAAACAGAAGGGAGGCTGGTAAATTTTTTTATATATATTGCTTGACAATTGTATTGTTTAGATGATAGATAGATGTGGATACATAGGCAATAAAATAGAGCAGGGATGAATAATAGTATAGGTTGGCATTGAGAAGTGCAGCATGGCAGAAATAGGAAAGTGGGAAAATGATGGGAGTGCTAGTAGGGGAGATGATCAGGGGAAGGTGGAGAAGTAAATAACCCATAATTAAACATAAATAAAGGTTTAGTAATAGATATAAAACAGGTAGGATGGATGACCAAATGGATAGTAATAAAAATGGAAATAGTGAGTCAGAAAATGAAAATCAACTAGAAAATGAGAGTGAAAGCAGCAATATCACAGTGGAACAGGACATTCCAATAGACAACAATTTAATCATAGAGACTTCTAACCCAGAGATCACCTTCAAGGATCCAGGAGACTTGATGGAAAACATAAATATAGAACTGAGAACAGAAGAGGGCAACCATGGCTTGATAATGATAATGCACAGTATGTTTAAGAAACAAGCTGCAGAATCTAGGAGACATTTCCAAGAGATACAATGAAATATGCAATGGATAGAAAATTGGGTGAGGCAGAATCATAAAGAAACAATGCTAGCTATCAAAGATGTAAAGAATGAGCACCATCAGATACAAAAACAGTTCCAATGTTCTGAAATAATGTAGCGAAACTCAATGTGATATCAAGGCACATGATGAGCAATTGAAAGATCTTCAAGAGATGCAGATAGAGATCAAGAGTCAAATGCATGAAATGGCACAAAATGTAACACATCATCAGGCAACATCAAAGAAAGAGGTACAGGATATAAAAGAGATTCCAGGAAAACCAAGTAAAGATAAGATCCTATTTTAAAGAGACTGTAGAACTGTGTCAGGAAATGGAGCAGATAAAATTGAGACCTAAAACTCATTACATGATCAAAATGAATCACTTCAAGTCAGTGATGTTAAGAGGATGGAAGCAGAAGACCATCATCCACAAGAATATAAAGAAAACAAAGTACACCAGATGAAAAAGTAAAACTATGACCTTGTTTAAAGAACCAGCCATGGTAGAAAAACTTCAAAATAAGTGGCCTGGGTAACAAAGTAATTAACCCAAACATGGCAAAGTTCATTCAAGTGCAAGTTTTTCATGGAGAACCTGGAGACATCCCATAAGAACATTTAGAAAGCTTGAAAGAGCTCCTTTTCTTTAACCCAGCTGGACATAAGGAGCAAGTGGCCATCATTAGTCATTACTTGAGAGGAATAGCAAAGGATTGGTGGAACTCTATGCAACAAAAACCTAAAACCTTTGGGGATTATAGGGTGGCTATCTTGAAAAGCCATTGAAATGAAGAGCATCAAGATGGCATTTTACATGAGTTATCAATGGAAAAATAGAAACCTAGTCATAAGGAAATACGCACACAGATTTTCATGTGGCAAGTGCCAGGTTCAGGTTGCTGACAGCATTTGCATACTCAGATGACAGAATCATAAGAATGATTCAGCATAACATGCCTGCCTGGGTACAGAAATTAATGTTGGGAAGCCAAATTACTGATGTTGAAAAGATGTCCCACTTCCTGACAGTTATTGATTATGGTCAACTGGCTCCAGAACCTCCTGAAAAGTCTAGGAAACTCAATGAAGCATGTGTCCATAAGATTGGTACAAATAATACAGATAGAAATCATGAATGGCTGGTGGACAACAACCAAACTGCCATAAAATGAGATTATAGAAGAGAGCCTCTTAATGTATTACCAGGTAGTTTCTGCTCGCAGCATGCCAAGGAAGATGGGGATAAATCAATTTGTAATGTAAACCCTGTTACTGCCCTTATCCACAAAAATGAAAGACAGATATGAAAATGAATCTCAAAGCATGCATCCAACCATCAAAGTTAGAATTGGAATTTATAATGTACTTGCCTTGATAGACTCAGGTTGTTACATATCAGCTATTTCCAAAACCTGGTTTCAAACTTACAAGAATCATGTAAAGCAGGTGAGGATACTTCCAACACAACCTATTTCATTAATATTGGCTAATGGAAAGAAGATGAGAAGTGAAAGTTGTCAAATATGGTTAGAAGTAACTTTGACCCTAGAACTTATAGTGCATCCATTTATAATTATGTCTGTACAGGATATGCTTTTGGAGTCTGATTTTCTCATTCAGTATAATGACATCATCAGTTATGCAGATAAAACAAGCACACTGTAGGAAAAACTATCCCATTTTATAATGAAAAGGAAAGGCCAAATGGATGTTTGATATAGCCTGGGGATAAAGGAAGTATTGCTGATGTCAAGCAGTCTGCAATTATCCAATGTGAGGAATACATTCATCTAAAAAGATCATAGAGGAAAATAATGAAGCTGGGAGAAGTATTGGTGAAGTAGATATTACTGAATTTCAAAAAGACTCAGTGGAGTGTTTAAAAGAGGTTAGAGAACTTGAAGAAAATGATACATCAGACTGGGAAGATATTGATGAGAAAGAAATACTAGATTGTGAAGATTGAAGTGAAGCAGAGCTAGTAAAAGAAAACATTCCAGGGAAAGAATAACAGAGATCCTAGAAAGTGATTGACTGAATGAGGAAAACCAATAGTCATGTTTAGAAAAAAAAACAAGTAGGGACAACCATTCCACAGTACAAATAGCTTTATAAGAAAACATGTTTGTATAGTTTTATAATTGAAAACATAAATTAAAGGGCTTGATAAATAAGTTAAAGATTATTTGATAACTGGTGATAAAACATGTGTTTTTTTGCTACCTGAAATTACTTGAAGTAAATATTTTTTTTTTGTTTTGTTTCGGTTATTAGGGGAATATGAAGTGGAAAATATGCTACGTACATTTTTGCTTCACTGTCTGGTGATTCAAAACTTAAATCAGAGGTTTAAACCCAGGTATATATTTGTGAATTACTAGGGAGTGTAAGGACACACATACAAGTGTTTTAACCTCCCCCCCTTGTACTTTCGTAAATTAAACATTTTATTTTAAGAATATTCATTAAATTTAATTCAGAAATATTTAAATTTCCATTCCCTTAAATAATCATATATGCGTTCAAGATTGATAAAAAAATATTATTGATCATAATTAAATATTTTGTATATTTATTTTATAGTTTGTGTATTTTATTTTAAATGATGCATTTTATTTGTTTGTTTTTTGTTTTGTTCCTGTAATTAGGGGAATATGAAGTGGAAAATATGTTACACACATTTTTGCTTCACTGTCTGGTGATTCAAAATCTTAAATCAGAGGTTTAAACCCAGGTATATATTTGTAAATTACTAAGGAGTGTAAGGACACACATACAAGTGTTTTAAACCACCCTTTCTACTTTCATAAATTAAATGTTTATTTTAAAAGTATTTATTAATTTCAATTTGGAAATATTTCAATTTCCATTCCCTTAAATAATGTTGTATGTGTGTTTGAGATTGATAAAAAATATTATTGATCATAATTAAATATTTTGTATATTTATTTTATATTTTATAGTTTGTGTATTTTATTTTAGGTGATGCAATACCAAAGAAAGTTCTAGAGAGTAATTAAAATAACTCAGAAACTTATAAATAAAAGAATGTTCTTGATTTAATTTAAAAAGGTAATTAATAAATTAAAATCCCTTAGCAAACATAATGTTAATGGAAATTATATTTTTTGAATCTATTTCCACTCTCAAAATAGATTAAAACAATACTCTCCAGAACTTGTTGCATTGTCATTGTGAATAAAGAATAAGTGCATTCAGGCCACTTAATGGACATCCAGGCCTCATCAGCAGAAAGAGAATATTCTAGGTCTTGCTAGCATATAAGTAGAGCCAAAATTTTAGGCTAGTTCTCTTTTGTGTGCCATTTTAATCAGTGTTGCAGAACAGATCCACATCAATCAAAATCTTGAAATATGAATTCAGAATGGAGGGACTAAATTTGCTTCGTTTTTCTTCTCAAAAATCATTTTCATACTGCTATGCTAGTATGCCATCTCCACTTTATGGACTGCTTAAATTAAATGCTGAACTAACTATCTCACAATGCCAGTCATTATTATTCCAAACCTTGCATTGCCAAACATGTTTTCCACATTTTATAATCTTACACGTATCAATCTGTATGGACATCAAGTCATCAAGTAATGGAAGGTAAATCCCAATCATGCAGCTAATATGAACTCTTTTAAAACTTTCATTTTTAAAATCTAAATTATTTGTAATGTAATTCTCTCCTTATTTAACATGGCATTATAGTGCTAGTTATAACAATTCTGTGAAATAATGTCTTTCTCTTTCTTTTGTAAAATCTAATGCATGAAGCTATAACTTTATTTTTTTAATGCATTTTTTAATGGGTTTCACAATTTGTATTTTAATATTTTAAATGTGGCAAACATTTAATTTCATTATTATAAATTTTGTATGATTTAATTTACTATGCTAATAGTTCAATCTAGCGAACCAATCATAAATGTTTTTATTAGATATCCTTGCTATTACAGGATGTTAAATAGTTAAAGGTGAGCTTTGTTGCCTAACTAAAAGTTTGTTCGATTGAATAAGAATTTTAAGTTGTATATTTGCTTAGTGGCAGATTATCTGCTGCTACATTTATGATATCAATTTATTGACATGTCTATGCTATTGATTTTATTTTTATACTATATTTTAAAGTAAACTTAATGACCTTACCTTTTATGTTTTTTTATTATTATATGATCAATCATTTGCCCACCATGCCATCTAGCATGATAATTGTTTTATGGACTTAATTACTAGTTAAGTATACTAATATTTGTTTAATGAAAGGAACAATATTCCCTCTTTTATTTTTGACAACCTAACCAATATTAAAGATCATTTGCATACCTTTTCGAGAGGGATCAAATTATGTCATATCATTATGCTAGATTTTATTAAATTACAAGGGCCTTAATTCACATATCAGCATTATTAAGAACCTGATTTTTTATTATTATTAGCATATCTTGAGCTAGATAATGTTACAAAAATTTTCTTCATTTTGCTTTGTCAAACTTAAAACCCGGAGGTCTGGGATTATTATTTACTTATGGCATATCCCTGAAAGGAGTTTGGAAGCACCGACTCTAGGATTCTGTCAGGTCATAGATAGGCTCTGCATGGGTTAACACCAGAAAACTCAGACCATGGAAATTCCTACACAACCACTTGTTCAAATGCCAACCTGTCACATGTACAGGCACATTTCATATACTTACCTAATTGATGAAGCATTCGTCCTAAAATGGACTCAACCTTTTTTAGCATTATCGTTTAGTCAGCACCACAATTCTTGTTTAATATTCTTATATTTGCCCATTTTGAATCTGTAAGATGTAATGCCATGATTTCTAAAATCCATCTCATATTTTCATTTATATTATAGGTTAAAGAATGTCATTTTAAAGCTTATTTAAGCTACCTGCCATCTCATTGAAACAATGTTTGAGTGTGCTAACAAACAATGCTAAATAAATCCTATCAAGTCAAAAAGAAATAGAATAAAATACAAATAACTTTTCTGTCTAAACATTTTGAAGTCTAATGATTGTTTAATTAAATCATGTAAACTATAAAATATTTTTGTGCATGTTCAAATGAACCATGGTAAATGAAATTGATGTAACTTATATCCCATTTCTCTGTTTTTTAAGGCCATTTATTTTTCATAAAATAATCATAGCATCCAAATTATAATGTGGTAAAATTGGTATCTACTGTTAGCATATTAAGCTGCATCTTTTGACTATCTGTACATTTTTTTTAAATCATTATATTCAATTGGGGATTTGCATATTATTTAATCATTCACTTATGTTATATTATTATGTAATTTTTTAAATACGCAAATCAGCGCTCATAATCAAGTGAAACCCAAAATTCTTTTAGTTTTATATATAAATTGATTCACGACTGTTAGTTAAATTAAATAACTATTTGTTTATTCATTTTCTCATAATATTAATAAATTATTAACCATATAATTAGTACTTAATTCTGCTTTGCCTCATGATTTATGCATACACATCATTAATTAGATTGCATAATATATAACTCATTTCCATTGACCTTAGGCCACTCAACTTCTGAGATTTATTAATAAATTTTGATGAAAAGTCTAATTATAATTTTAAGCTGTTTCATTCTGTTGGGGGGTGGGGATTCGAAGCCTAGTAGTATTATCATTCTCTGTAGATCTCTTGTTTCTCTGCTGTTACTCTGGGACAGGAATAAATAGGATTTTATTTGTTATCATCAGAAATGTTGTTCATACTGTTATAGATCTGGAAAATGGGTAATAGGGCAGAGTTCATGATTGTTCCTGACTTATGTATCTTGCACATGATTGGACTCAAGGTACTTTTGCCTAGATGCTAGCCCTTGTTAGATGAACATACAATTCTGCCCAGTACAATATTGTTTGGAAAACAAATTTAATAAAAATCTCCTTATGTCATTAGAAAATGTAAGTAATCATTGCTTTGCCATTCTATATATAAAAGTAGTATTTTTTTTTTGGAATAAAATTAAAGATCTTTTAATACCCTTTTTATATAACATTCAATTATAAATAATTCACTCTTAAAGCCAAGGAATTTCATATTTTAAAAAAATATTTTTTTATATTAATAATATCATCAGTAAATAAAATGCCAGCTAGAACTCAAGATTTAACTATAATGGAACAAACGAAATGTGGATACTCTGATTTGAATTTGCATTGATTGATATATCTTCATGAAGCATTATTTGAAAAAAAAAAGAGCAGGATTTATGAAAAGCAAAAGATTAAGAATTCTACACCTTAAGAAGAATACTGTATATGAGATAAGAAAGATCCCGGGCGAAGAGAACAGAAAGAGAAAAATGTGATCGCTATCATTCTCACACACATATAAACTAGAGCACAACGTTCGAAGACATACATAGAATAAATGCAATATAAAATGATGAAAATAACTTGTTTATTACAGATTGTAAATGATATGTAATCACAAGATGGTTTTGAAAGATTCATCAGATAGTTATTGGAAGTAAGAAGTGTATCCTATTTTGCTATTTAATGCTGAAAAATAACGTAAGTAAAAGAGATAGAGGAAGTAGGAAAGTTCATTTAAATATTATACAATTAACATGGTTGTAGACAATATGTTTCACACTAAATTAACGGTTATTTCTTTCTTACAGTGGTCCCAAGAAGAATATAAGCAGTTTTGTGTAGATATAAATATTTGTTTTAAAACTAAATAGCATTGACCTTTATTAAATTTTTAATGAATTAAACTTTAAAAAAAAAGCAAAGCATTTTAATTAATTGTAAAGATTGTTAAATAATAATTAGAGTTGAATGCACTAATTTGACTAAGTGTTAAAGTTTACTACAAAACAAGAGAAAATAAAACGAAAAAAAAAGTATAGAGGAAAAAAAATAGATGAAAGTAATTATGATATTAAACTTTAAATGATTTTAATTAAAATGGCAACTTAAAGCACATAAAATTGTAATTTAAATTTGTCTTCTGATGTCTAGATGAGTGTATATATATAGTTATACAATTTGTTTTTTTTTCTCTACTTTTACTTTAATATTAAATCTCACATATAGATTAAACTAAAAAAAATCTTACCATTCATGTCAGGTTACTTTAGGAAAATGAAAATATAATTTTGAAAATGATAGAAAGCATTTTTAACATATAAAAATATTAAGCTGATTGGATTATCATATAGCAAAGATGACACATCAAGGTCTATTTGATCCCCCCTCTTCTTAAATAATTTTTTTAGTCAATGAACAAAATAAAAGAGTTCTACGTTTTAATTCAAGCATTTGTCAATCTTTTTTTACACTTTCGAACTTTTTATCGCATTTGAAATCTTCTATGCATATATATATATATTGGGAAAAAAATTATGAGAGCCTAGTGCATAATCAAGGATATAGGTTAAAGTACCATAGCTAATATTTGTATTACACAATGCTCTCATTCTGTTAATAAAATATTTTAAAGAAAATGAGTAATTCTATATTTTTTTAATGTCATAGTTGAATTACAATTGTATATATTTCCATCACTTAATTGACTGTTTGTAATTTTGTGCCCACATTGCGAGTTTATTTATTTTCAAACATACACACACAACAAGCATCACAATTAGTTTCCTTATTCCTTTTTAATGTACGACTTTAAATTATTACATATTATTTATAAATTATCAATAATTATGCGCTAATTATCATAAAATCATTCGTGTTGTAAAAGAAATATTGATACTTTTTGCACTGTAGTAGGAGTTTGGTTTAAGTAAAAGTTTGACTATAATTTTATAAATGTAGCAGCTGCCTGCCAATACATGGATTAATTGTGTTTATTTTATTTCAAAAATATAAAAATTAGTCAAGCGTTGGTGGCCTTGTGGTTAGCATAGCTGCCTTCATAGCAACTGGCCCAGGTTTACTTCCCGGTCCAAGCAGCTGGCCCGGGTTCGCTTCCTGGTCAATGCTTTGACACACGAAAAAAAAAATATATAAATTAGATATCACAATTATATATTTCATTTTCAAAGAATTTTATTCTATTAAATTTTATTAAAAGTTTTTTTCCACATGCAAATAAGTTGGATCCAGATCGTAATACAAACATAGAACGAACGAATAAAACCAAAGTATTTACATACTTTTTGTTTGTATGTGGTTCACAGGATTTAAATATTTACCTTTATATACATAAAAAATACATAACCTATTATTCGATATCTTTTGAAGATTTTTTAATGAATCAATTAGAGATTACTGTGTCTTGTTGTAGGTTAGATGATGGACATATCTGAGCCTACAATACCATGAATGTTTTATAATCAGCAACTTTTTTTATCTTTTTGACCAAAAAGTTCAGGTTTGTTAGCAAAAGTGTTAAGATGCTGCCTCAAATTATTATTATATATAAGAAGTGCAACTTTTGCACCACAGTGTACATAGGATGAATATACCGGCATATGATTTTTTTTTAAAGTACTCTTAGAATAGAATTTGGATGACTGATTTTAATCTTTTATTCTTAAGAAATGCTGGAATTAACTCATGAATATAGTAAAAGATAGGGCAATGAATACAGATTATCTGCATTTTGAAAGTGTCTTTTGTATCTAAAAAAGCACAGATATGAAATGATTCAATGTTTATTTTTAAAAGAAAATCCAAAATATTTTGGCATACACAGACCAGAATTTAAATTTTAAGCATAGTTGCTTATTTATTATATTTAGTGTGGTTTTATAATTATCTTATACTAAAGGATTTTGGTGGACAGAATTTGAGATTCTGGATGATCAAAAATGGTGTAAATAAAATTCTCCATTAACTGGGTGTATAGAAGTGATCTATCTGTAGAGCTAATTTTACAAGCTAATTCTAAATTGAAAAATATAAGCATTTCATGAAATCATGTTAAGAATCATTTGAATTCTGAATATGTGAAAATTGTATGAACCCAGATCAGTTTTTGACAGAGAATATTGAAGTAATTTTAGTGAAACTGGTGCCCCTGTCCCAAAGCAACTTTCTGCAAAGTGAATTTATATTATTATTTATATTTATTTATATATATATTTTTATTTATATATATATATTATATATATATATATATATATATATATATATATATATATATATATATATATATATAATTGATAAATACTTTTATATGCAATATTATAAAGATGTAGTATGTAATTTTTGTCATGATTAAGATATTAAACAGTGACATATTTGCATAGAGAGAGATAAGATTTTGATAATGAGTTAAATATATTTTTAATTCTAATTAATTTTTCCTGAATTAATGCCCATTATTCCCATAATTTAGATAAAAATGGAACCCAAGGAAATAGCAAGGTTCACCTTTGAAATGTTCTCTAAGGCATTGCCCTGAATATATTTACCAAGTATATGATTTTTCCATATTAAAATCTAGCTCAAATTTATTTGTATAATTAGTAAATAATGTGAGTACTTGTGTGATCTATTTTTTTGAATAAAAGAAAAACTGAGAGGTCAACTATGTAGGTAATGCACAAAATATTAATTTTTAATAGGGGATGCAAATCTTAAGTAGTTTGTTTTCAAATTCTTTAATCAGGGGATTAGTAGAAGGGCACTTAATGGAGAACCATGAGAATTAGAACAGTTTGAAATAATGGGGGAAGATGATTTTCCATTGAGCAGAATATATTGTTATTATGTATTGATAAGTTCTGTGAACCATGTAACTGCTAATATAGTAATTAGAATTCTACTAGAACCATATTAAAGGCTGATTCAATGTCTAGTTGAATTACCACTGGACCATAATACTGCATCTATAACTATTCTAAAAAGAAATGCTACTTGATTTTACCATTATTTGGAAATTGAATTTTTTATAATAGAGGCAATAAAAAATACTCAACTCTATCTTCAACTACTAAATTTAGCACCTTTACACCAAGGGGGATCAGTGACATTAGTTGCAAATTCTTCAATGTAATGATCTTTTCTTGTTTTTTTCATAAAAATACTAGAGATACTGTTTAGAAATCCTGGGACTAATACATTTCTTTTGATATGAAGTTTTCTAAATTTGATAGGTATAATACTGTGAATTTGTTAAGGTATAAATCACAAACGTTAGAATTTCATGTATTCCAGGGTGACAAGAATCTGGATGTGTATTTCTTTCTTGGATAAATGCTGATATGGGGTAAACTTAATGGCAACTTCAATTTTACCATATCTTTAAAATACATGTGAGTGTGCTCTATCATGAACTCTCCTAAGATAATTTCAGATTAAAGTTTAAAAGCAGATAGTATCTTAAATTAGGAGGGGGATCTGATCTATTGCCCCTTCAATACAATCTCTACTTTACACATGTGGTCTTCTAAAGAACACTAACTTTTTTATTGCTAGATATTTTTTTAATTGAATCTGCAGCCGATTTATAACTATTTTTCATGGCTAACAACCTTATATAGTCACCATCAGATAAGGTTAATAATATAATTTTTTTGTGTTTACATTTTTCCATAAGATTTAAAATCTTAGTGGGTGATGAAAAAGCCTTGATACAATAACTATGTGATATAATATTAATAAATGCAAAACTGGCTTGGATTGGATCCATTCTATATCTCAAAGTTTATATAAATAAATATAAATTTCAGAGAAAAGGAATTCTGGTGTTAAGATAGAAGAAACACTCTGTTAATGAGAGTACTTCCATTAAAGTTGAGATATCTTGATACCAAAGCACTGCATATTCAGAAAAGAGTGATTTTTTTTTAAAGATATTGATAAAGTGATGTAGTACAGATGAATAAAAAAGTTAATCTATGAGAAATGAATGTCTACCATTATTAAAGGATATAGAGTCATCAGTAGAAATTAAAATATATGCAATGATTTATATTTGGCATATGACATATTGATGTCCTCTTGTAATAAAAGAAAATACAGTGAAGATGCATACTTGAAGTTTAAGTAAGTTTGTTAATAATTATTAGGATGGAGAGGGGGGATTTATATGAAATTTATGTTTATGTCAATTTCTTAATAAAAAACAGTGATGGATAGCATATGGGTGTCACTGTAAAGGATTTTAAAAAAGCTCAATGTGATTTTTTCTCAATAATAACCTCTCTCTCTCTCTCTCTGTTGATTATGTACCAGATGTTCTTGAAAAAGCTACAAAGCCTTTATTATTGAGATAAACTGATGGATCAATTTGTGAACCATTGTAAATTTTAGTCTCTAGTAATCTAAGTGGATGTGGTTGAATAATATCATATCACTTAGAAATCTGGAATCTTTTTTCATCAGAATTCATACATTAAATGCTCCTATTTTAAATTGCATTATGTATACAATTAAAACAAATCAATCTACTCTCAAAAAACAAAAAACAAAACAATAAATAGTAATTTAGAAAATCTTAAAATTTAAAACAATAGTGACTACTCTAACCTTAAACTGTATGTTTTTATTCATTAATTATAGCAAATGAAATTAAGGAAACTGAATAATCAGGAAGATTATCATTTGTTGACACTTCTAATCCCTAATATGACAATCTCATCATTCTTTTCCTTATGGAACAATGCAAACAAGATACACTTGCCTCTTTTGATGGGTTTGTCTTTTTCAGTATATAATATTGAGAAAGACTCTCCTGCAGTTGTGGAAGTCCTAACTTTCTTGATTTTATCCATTACATAAAGTGTGTATTCTCCTTCACTGTCTTTTGTCATTGAAAACCTTGATTTCTTCCCATACTTCTTACATGGGTGGTTTGCAACCTCTGGTAAGTTATTTGCTGTAGATTATTTACAGGAGAACAATAAATTAGATTATTTGGCTACACTGAAGAATTGACAACCAAAGAATGAATACCTGTGTTTTCATTTTTAATTATTTGTATCTGTAGCTATCACATTACATTGTTTACAGTAAAGTTTAAGGCACTGTTGATAAGATGACCACATTTTATGCACTGAAAACATTATGGTTTTATTCATAAATCTGTAAAAATATCATCATCTGGTCTATAATCTTACTAGGGATATCTTTAGAGTTAATATTTTTATGTAATTTAACTTATAAAAAGACTGTTTCTTTAAAAATCTGAACTGGTGTGTCTTAGAATTAAGTGGACTGAAAATCTAATAATATCCCTATGGGTCCATTAACTTGATAAAATTGTTGATAAGCATTTTTTAGAGATGGTGACATAATTTTCTCAATTCAGATTTATCTGAACTGGCATATTTGTCCAATGTTTTTATTTCTTAAATATATTTTACTGTTTACTGTTTTTTTTTTTTAATTCTAAAAGTAAATCTCTAGGATTTGGACATTCTGTCATGTGTGCAATATAGTTCCACAGCTTTTTTCTACTGAAAATGTCAAATTGTTCTTTAGAGAATTTGAAAAACGAAATATACTTGTTTGTAATGGCTAGTAACCACTGTATAAATATTTAGTATGGTTGAATCTGCTGCTTCAGTAATAGATAATTCTGGTGTTGTCAAAAAAAGAACCAATTTGATTATATTTCTAATAGTAAAGTAATAAAATTTAGAAGTATATGTTTGTTAACTATTCTTATTTTCCTGAAGGGTAGATTCTGTATAGGATATTCTCCAACTGTTGCATTTGTTATTCATGGTAACTGACTTCTTAAACAAAGTATCCACTTCATTTATCAATCCTGGTGAAAAAGCCTAGGATTATCTGCCAAAATTTTGAATTTTAATCCAGCAATAAAGTTTAAAATTAAAAAAAAAAAACTAAAAATATTAAAAAGTGATACTATATACTATCCTGAAGTAATAGAAAGTTAATACTAGTCATCCTCTAGTGATTTGTTAAATGTTTCTTTATATTTAGTACACAAATGTTAGATCCACAATTGGAAAGAAGAAGAATATCAGATTAATTGTGAATAATCAACAACCAACTTCTTTTAAGATGTAACTCCTACAATCTTGCAGAATATGATATTGACTTATTAAAGAAGAAATATGATTTTTGACATAAGCGGCTTTTCTATATTCTTTCTGTCTTCCTTTTTTCCCTTTACTATATTTAGGACTCATTAGACATCTTCTCTCTCTGAACTAATTGTAATAGTGATATTGTTTATACATTGTGTATAAATAAAAATATCATATGTTATTTATAAGTCCAGACATTCTGACTACAGGTTTAATACATTGAGAATAATCTTTAGTTGGGATCCTCAGAAAGGTGATACTTTCAGTAATGTGCCACATTGGAACTATGTTGGAACATAAAATTAATTTGGCAATTGAACTACTGGTTTAGTGATTAACCATCTTTCATCACAAATGTAAAAAGGTTTACAAAAGATTGTTTGCAAAATTTGGCTGGATTTCACTATTCTCATTTAATTAGTAAATGTTGTTGTAATATCGTAATTCTACTGTTGATCAAAATGAACAAGGAAAATGGAAATGATAAAGATAACTATTTTAATTGTTTTCTAAATTTAGGTACATGGACTGAGCAAATATAATGTTAATTTTTCCAAGCTCTGAATGTAGGATTATTATAATAGCTAAAACGGTATCAGAGTGATAGAGTTCCTCTTGGTAAAACTAACAGTCAAAAAAAGTTTAACTGAACAGGTTTATGTTTTTTTGAAAATTTATTGAATTAATGGTGTTGCTGTAGGGTTTAATTCTTGGATTTCCTAGATATATTAATGAAAAGCTAATGATATTAAAATCGATTTTTTTTTCTCAGTAGAACTTCTTCCTTTTTATTAATGAATATAGTGGATTCACTAATTTCAGAGAAAGAAGTTTTTGTTTCAATACTCATTATAAATAAAATAGGTTTTTTTTTTTTAGGAATTTGCATAAACAGTAAGCTATAATCAAAGATATTGTAAATAATATTATTGGTTCTGACAACTTATATAATATATTGATAATAATAATTTTTTGTACAGTTCTTGAATTGTCTATTATGAAATCCTTGTTTTCATGGAAAATTACTATAAAGAAGCTTTCATTCCAATATCAGCCTTTCAAGCTAATTGAGCACGCGCCTTTGAGAGTGTTAAATAAATGAATACTCTCTTCTTCAATCCGAGATATAGCATTTATGCAGGAATAAAAAGAATCCCTATTATTCCTACGACTCAAATTCTTTTGTATGAGCAAATCTGAAGAACTTCTGAAGAGAACGTGAGTAGATGCTATATCTCAGCTTGAAGAAGAGAGTATTCATTTATTTAACACTCTCAAAGGCGCATGCTCAATTAGCTTGAAAGGCTGATATTGAAATGAAATATAATTGCAAGCACGGCGCGCTATATAAAATATTTGCTTATTTACTTATAAAGAAGCTTGTATTTGATATGTGATGCGAAATGTGCAAAAATCATGTGCTCCGAGTCCTTGATACCCATATTATACATTATTCATTATAGTAAGGCTATTAATTTCTCTCCTTATATCCTTTTCAAAAAGATTAATTAAATACTATCTGTGGAGTGTACAATACATGGTTGTAAAATAAAAACAATGAATAATAAAATTAGAAATGGATTGGAAGTCTTTTGAGATGTGGATATACACAAGAATGGGAAAAAAATCAGCTAGATGAATAAAATAACAAATAAATAAGTTCAACAAAGAGTAAATGAAATGAGGAAATTAGAATGAGAAAGAGAAACTGGATTGGACATATATTAAAAAAGAATTATAGTTTAATGAAAGATTTTTTGGAGGGAAATGGGGAGTGGAAGCAAAAAGAAAGGAGGGAAAAGATTGACATTGTTAGATGATATAAGAAATGAAAAGAGTTATGTGGAATTGAGAAACTGGGCAATGAAGAAAATGCAGTGTGAAAATGAATGGATTGATGATGTGACTACTCTCTGGACCTGTACATGAGACAGAATATTGTTGAAGATAATATATTTTTTGCTCTACAATCATCAAATCATTTTTTCAACACTAACATATTTTTTTTTTTGTCAATTCCTTACCCTTTTATGGATTTAAAAATGCAATATAAAAACCCATTACATCAATGAATTGCATTTTTTTACAACAAAATTTTATTTAAGTAGAAAGAGAAAGATACCATTAATTGAATAATACATTAATTTGGATGATTGTGTTGAATGACTTATTCACTATATCAACCCATTTAAATATGAAGAACAACTACTAGCTTAATAATATTAAAATAACATCACTAACTTAAAAATGGAAAGACTGTGAGTTGGGATAGGATAATTAAAAATGTTAAAAGATTGTGGGTAGTATATTAAAATCAAAATTATTAGAATGTTTTTGGAGACTATTTACTCATGAAGGTGTGTCACCTGGTTCTTAATGATATTTTCATAGTTCATTAAAATAGAGAAATTAAAAAAAAAAACACAATAATGATCATAGAATATTATTATCCACTACAGAAATTAATTTCAAGAATATTATTGAATAAGTTGCTTTTAATTATAAAAGAGAAGTTACTAAAAATAGATTGAGGTCTTAAAAAAGTAAAAGCACTATAGATATGATTTTTTCACCTAGAATAAGACTTCTTTTTGCCTCAAAATTTTTTACATTATCCCCTCTATATAGCACTGTCAAAAACATATTAGATTCATAATGTATTTGATTTTGAATGAGTTTTTGGATGTTGCATTTTCAGAAACCTTTTAATGTTAAATTTTTCATGATCTCCTCATTCAGTTATATGAACCCATGTAGGTCATAACCCACTGATTAGAAAGCCTTGATCTAAAAAAATTAAAATGTTAATTATTAATGGCAAAATTATATATTGCTTTTATCAGCTTGATCATGAAATTTAATTCATTTTGGCAATATTAAAAAATAACTAGTTGTTCAAATAATTTTATTTACATTATGTAACTGCTACAAAATAATGTGAGGAACATTATTATTGATGATAGAAAATCTGAGACCTTTGAAATAAAATTTAATGTAAAAAGAAATGTTTTTATTTAGTGATATTAGGAACAATTTCTATGCAGTTTTATATATCAGGCAGTAAGATGGGGCATAGTTTGATGTTGAGAGTTTAAAAAAATTTCAACTTCCTGGCTGTCAGATTTTTCATGGTCATTATATTCTTTTGATCAATTTAAAGCATGATGCATAAAATATTTTTAACTATTTTTGGAGGGAAAAGGCAATTATGTTTGGCTCAAATAGATAATGTGGATTAATTTAACAAAATATATTGGTAATTTTTTAATAAAAAGGCAGGGACTAGAATGTTTAGAGGCAATAGAATTCAATACACTGCAGTACAATTTAATAATTTGAATGATATAGTAAAAGACATGAATCCTTGTTAAAATATTACAAAGACAAGTAAAGTGTTGATGGCCTAGTGGTTAGCATAGCTGCCTTCCAAACAGCTAGCCCAGGTTCACTTCCTGGTCAACACATTTGACATATGGAAAAAAATATTACAAAGACAATAAAAAATTTCATTTAAGATATTATGTAATATTTTAAAGATATGTGGCAAATATCACAGAAAAAACCCAGAAAATATCCCTCAATTTGAAGAATTTGATATAATAATAGTATATAAATATGCCAAAAGTAATAGATTTTTAAAAAGTATTTTATAATAAACTTAACATGGGTTTTATATAAGGGTCATATCATATTTACCTTTTAAAAATTACCTCAAAGACATTTTAAAGAGCCATATTAGCAATTAATTTTAATGGGAGAATATGTCTCAAGATAAAATAAAAGAGAGAGCTGCTACAAGTAGGCAAAGTACTGAGATTTTCAGAGAATTTTTTATTTGTTTTCAGATCCTAAATGACCAATGAGTGACATTAGCAAGGAAAAAAGTGAGAGTGAAAAATAAATAGCAAAAAATGTTTAATACATTAAACCACATATTCACACATCATGTACATATCATCATGATTTTCAACCATTATCAATTCACTGCAAGATAAAAGTCTCTCCAAATGCAATCTAGTTTCTGTAATACTTAGCCTCTTTTTTTCACACCCCATCATACTTTCCTTAGTCAATCCATCCATTTCACATGTGGCCTCTTTCTAGGTCTTTTACATATTTTGGAATCCAGTTTAAGGTTTTAACTACCTATCTATTATAATCTCTTCTAGAAATATATTCAGATCAATTCCATTTTAGTTTCTTAATTTTTTTAGTGATATCAGTAACATGTTTGTTTTCTCTGCCCTGTATTTCATTATTGATCTCTTCTTGTTACACCTAACATGCATCTCTCCATACTTTATTGAATGGTCTGGAATTGCTATATTTATCTTCTGTTAAGTATAAGTCTCAGATCCATAAATAAGAACTAATAAAATGTTTGTCTCAGATCCATAAGTAAGAACTGGTAAAAAACATTTATTAAAAAAATTTATTTTCAAACACATATGCATATTTCTTTTTAATATCAGGTTATTTCTACCAAAAGCACTCCAAACAACTTTAATTCTATGATTAATTTTATTCATTATGTTTCCATTTGTAGTAATAATCTGACCAATGTATTTGTAGCAGTTAATTTCTTCTAATTCATCATTGTCAATCTTTATTTTCTTTATATGAGAAAATTCATTGAACATTACTTTAGTATTTTTAACATTAACTTTTAGTCCTACTTTTTTACTTTCATCTGATGCTAAAAGTGGTAAACAATTAAAAGATGAAAGTGCTTTAAGTAAATTTGGCCATGGTGATAGAAATGAGAGAGGACATAGACTTGTGAAGTTTGCTGAAAAAAACAACTTTATATTATGAATTCTTTTTTTTTTTGAGAAGAGTGCTAAACAGAAATGGACATAGAAGCATCAAATGAAGATACGGCAGAATCACATTATATTTTGACTAACAGAAAATATGTTTTTCAAGATTGTAATGTTCTTAACAAATTCAACACACACATAAAGTCTTTATTGTATTAAACCAAGTATAATTTTGTTTACTAAATTCCCAACATTTCGACAAAATATTAATCATTATTGCTAAGAGTTAAGATCTTAATCAAAAACGGTTAGATCTTAAATAATAAAATTAAAATTAAGTGTGATGTAAAGAAAAAATATTCTTATATATATTTGATTGTTGATTATTTAGAATAGGTGGTTTAACAAAATTTATTATTTTCTTCAGTTTTATATTTGAGGTAAAATAAGTAGTCTCCACAAAGTTGGAATATGATGAGCTTCATCAACAACACTGAAGATAATCAGCCATAAAATATATACTACTGGGTCTCATTTTATGCGGATTATTTTAATGCGATTTTGAAGTTATGCGATTCATGTTTCTTCTTAATATTTTTCATATTTCACTATATTTATTAGATATCAAGAAATTTAAATTATTAATAACTTATTTTGACTTGAAATACTTTTTTTTTCTTCAAAAGTATAACGTTATATTAGCAGCTAACATGAATATGGCCTGAAGCTATATTTAGGAATAAATAACCTACTTATACTAATGAGTAAATAATAATAATAAATTTATACTTACATATAAAAATATTGCAATAAATATTCAAAAATTTTAAACTTTTAAAATGTATTTTGTTAGGTATAACAGAAATAAATAATGTAGATTTTTAAAATAAATAACGAAGATTTTATTGGATAATATTTTTAATGATAATGTATAATCTTTTTGTTTTGATCGTGATCCTCTTTTTTTTAATATAGAAACAAAATGTGAGCATTTAAAATTTATTTCAATAGTAAAAATCAGTTGTCAACAGAAAACCATTAACACAGCACAAGACTGAAATTGGCACTAGTTGTGTAAATGAGATGGAGCAGAATATGGTAAAAATTAGAGTGGTGAATGGAAAATAAAGTGGCTAACAAGTTTCTCTGGGCATAATTGCTGAGAGATTATTGACTTCATTCAAGAAGAAGCTACATCACATCACATCGACAAATCTGATTTCTTACCAGTTTACAAATGAACCACACATTCGAAAATAGCGATAATGATTAAAATACGTATGAAAAAATGTCAAATTAAATACTGTAGTTAATAAAAAAAAGTAAAAAAAGTTTGTCTTGTACCAATTTTTTTCAAATATTTGATGTTTTTTATTAATCATACTTTATTTCCTTATTTTTTTAATATAATAATATTAAATCATGCTTTCACACTTCCAACGTAAATGAATATGAGAAGTACATCTTCTTGAAAGCGCTCAGCCATTTAATTTAGTTTTCAATTTGTTGTTATAGCTTTATATTGGAAGTGGAAAAGCACAATTTAATATTATTATATTAAAGACAAATGTAAAGTATAAATATACAGGTTATTATTTATTTTCTTAATGTGAATTTTAAAGTATTTTTCCTTGTTGCTTTGCTTTTATGCGAATTCTGAAAATTACAGACCCTATCCCTCATTTTTCAAGGTAAGTTAAGTCTATTTTTGTGCAATTTTTTTTAATGCGGGTTTTCTGTGGAACCTAGCTACCACATAAAATGAGACCCAGGTGTATAAGAATGACTGTTCTTTACTTCATGCTCAATCTCAATATTACTTTAAGATATAACAATTCATTATTAAGACCTTAATTCTTGACAATGATGAATAATATTTTGTCAAAATATTGGAAATTTAATAAAGAAAATAATTCATGTTTTAGCACCATAAAGACTTTATTTACATCATATAAACTTGAAAATAGTAAATATACACATATATAATGAAACCCTTGAAATAATACAACTCTGAGCACTGAGACTATATTAATATGATGTTCTCTAATACCATGTTACAAATAAAAAAGTAATTTACTTTTGTCTCTTGTGATAAATCATAAATTAAAAAGAGAATAAATATCAGGGCAAATAAGAAATTAATCAAGATGATATTGAAACATTGTTCAAATAAGTTTCTTAAAGTGAATATTAATTAAATTTTGACTTTAAATTTTTATATATAAGATTATTCAAATGAAGCTCCAATTATATCTTGAATTAATTTAATATTTCATCCTTGAGGTTCAACAAGTAAAGGGATTTTGATATTTGTATAATTGTTTGAGTGAGGATGGAAAAAATAAAAAAAAACTTAAAAAAAATATTGTTGATAAAGGAGGCATTTGTTAAGAGAAAGAAAATATTTTATGAATCTTTGAAGATAGAATTAAAGAAAAGATTAATTAAATGCTATGTGTGGAGTGCACTATAGTATGATTATGAAATGTGGACAATGAGTAATAAAATTAGAAATAGATTGGAAGCCATTGAGATGTGGTCATGGAGAAAAATGGAAAAAGCATTTGAATGAATGAAGAGAATGGAGTAAAAAAATGGATAAAGTTGTGTTGTGACTGTTCTCTGGACCTGTCCATAGAAAAGAATACTATTGATTGATTGAGTGAGTTGATCTTATTTTTATCTATAATTCATGTAAGAGTTTGGTCAACAGATAAAATGGATTTATTTTTTATTTGCATTATGACCGACTTTAATACTAGGGAACACTGCATTATTGTAGTTCAATGTTGAGAGGTTTGTCATTCCAAGTATAACACATTAATCAGTGATGTAAAATTTTATAATTATATATATTGAATGTGTGATAAATGAATAAAATTGGAAAATAAAATTTAGAGTGTATCTGCATGAAGAAAATAAACAAAGATGAGGGGAAAAACTATAAATAATATGAAGGTAAGTGTGAGTGTATGTCATTTCTGACAATGGTAAATTATATGTAATTGCCCATAAATTAGTAAAACACCACTAAATCAGAATTTAACAAATTAGCATTGTCTTTTATAAATAGTTAATTAAATTTGTCTGTATAATTTATTATTTAAACATTAATGTGTTTTTTTAAAACGTTTTTTTTCCCTATGAAAAAAATAAAAGCAAAATGAATCGAAGAATTGGAAAAATTGATCGTGAACAAATGATAATAAAATATTTTTATATATCAAACGATTGTCTCCCACAAGACTTCATTCTTGTTTTACTCCCCCTCCTTCTATCTAGTGTTTTAAAAAGATTATAACTTCAAATAAAATTAACCTCTAACAAAAGTATGCAGTTTTAACAATCGTTTGATCCAAGGTCATCTATTCATTGGTTGAAGGTAACTTAAGCATAAAAAAATTAGAAAAAAATTCTAATCAAATAGTAAATTTATTAATATCAATTAAATTCAGATCAGTCAAATATTCACACACATACATACACGCGGATATATAAAAAATATCAAATGCCAAAGGCTAAACTGTCGGAATAATAAATCAAATACACTAATTCAAAATGAAATTATTACCAACGTCAAATTAAGAATTTATTATCAATAGTTTATCTGTTATATATGTGTCAGCTGAAGACAAAATTGAAAATTTTTTATATCTTAATGCATGCTAAATGTACCTTCAATCAGCAGAAGTCTTCAAAGTATTTTCGTTCCATGCAATATTGATGAAGACATATCTAAAAAAAATTGTGAAATATGCTTAAGAACTGTAATGAATAATTAGATGATTCCTGTTAGATTGTTTAAAAATATTTAAATCAAATAGTTTTAAAGTTGTTTTTAGAAATCTTAATTTTATCTAAATTTTATGTATTATGGTATACGTATGGGAAAAGTTAATTTGAAACAAAAAATAAAATTAAACAATATTTCCATTAGATGACTTAGATTTTTATATATGAGTAATTAATTTTGCCTCTAATAATTTTCAATAACTAAAAATTAGGACTTTTGAATTATAAAAAGATTTTAATTTACTTTATTATCATTAACAATTTTTTTATACTTTTATAATTATTGATACATATTTATATATGAGTTGATGTTGAATTAATTATCATCACCATAATTATACCTTTTTGACATTATACATTCAATCCAGGATGAAGATCATCACGAGTTTAATTTCATTTTCCTATCTATAACTTTTTTCTCCACATCATTTCAGCAAACATGTTTTTTTATACCTTATCTATAAATTTCACATACATCTTCTTCTAGGTCTCTTATAATCTTTTGGCATATAGTTTAGAACTTCAGATGTTTATCTATTGTAATTTATTTTATGAATATATTTCAGCCTAGATAAACTTCAGCATCTTACTTTTTTCCAATGAGCACAGTAATATCTATTTCTGTCTTACTATTTTGTTTATCTCCATTAATCTCAACATAGACCTTCCATATTTTTATGTGTAATATCAAATCTCTAAATTGCTGTATTTTTAAATAAATTTGCAGAGATTTGTATAAATACTAGTAGAACACAGTGAAATTTTTATTTTTCAAGAGTGTAGACATATTTAATATTTAATTATTTCAACAAAAACAATCGAGTAATTAATTTCATCCATTATACTTGAATATGGATTAATATTTTAGCTAAAATTCTTACATTTTGTTGAATTTTGCAATTTATTATTATCAATATTTTTTATTTTTTTTGGAAAATTATTGAACATTATTTTAGTCTTATTAATATTTATGCTTTAGTGCTACATTTTTGCTTTCATTTGATAGTTTCTTTACTTATCCCTTTAATTCAAAAATGACTTAAAAAGATTTGCAGAGATAAAGTCATATCCTTATCATTTATTCCTTTTGTATTGTATATTATTCAAAATTTTATCATGCCTTTGATTCATGTTTTAAAGCTTTAATCACAGCAGAAATGTCTATACAATAAAACCTTTCTATAATTTTATTACATTATTTTAGTCAATTGACATATTCATATTATATAGATATTTGTCTTATGGCTTTGCCAACATTTTCTTTATTCTTTTGCTTTTTCAAATATGTATATAACGATTTCCTGAAGGTTTGTGATGATGGTATTTTAATTGCCTTTATATATTGTACTATTTCCACAATTTAATATAAATATGAACAAAATTTATAATAAATAAGATTACCTTTTTTTTTTAAGTGTCATAGCATTGGCTGGGATGCGAACCCGCAACCCGGGCAACTGCCTGCAAGTGCAAGGCAGTCGCGCTGACCTCTCGACCACCAATGCAAGACAATATTACCTTTTTTTTTTTAAATATTTGATCAAATTTATATTTTTCACGAGTTTCATTTTCTACACAAACCAGTTTTTATATCTGTGACACAGACATATACAATATAATAAAACAATACATATTAAATTAAAATAATAAATGATCATTACATAAACCTTCTTTCTTCACATTTCTTCTTGTGAGACAAAGAGAACGAAATCTTGATTGCAACCATTTAAAATCTGCAGCATTATATGATTGATGAACATTCTTTACCATATGTGTATATTTCATAGTTATTTATTAATTTAAATTGTAATCCTAGTACTTGTTGCTAAGTTTATAAACAATAGTAGTTTTCTTATGATAACGGTCAACGCTTTGGCATTTTAAAAATTTAATAAGTTGAAGATAAACATTGCTTTTTATCTTTATCACGTATATGGATTTTGTACATTTTATTAGTTAATGGACAGTTTAATAATTAGTACATTATAAATCTGATTCACAATGTAATTAACATGATAATTAATATATCAAAAATTAAGTTGACATTTAATTCACTTTTAGTGAGATTCTACAACTCAGTTTAATAAACATATCAATTCCATTTGCCACTGGAAATTAAAAGATAGCATATTCAGTTTTGTCCCAATGCAAGTTTTAAGTTAATGTTCATATTAAAAGTCTTAAAAAATATTTTGTAAACTTTCATAATTTAGTATCTTCATTTATATTGTTTAATTAGGAAGGTATATATTATTATTCTCTTAAATTGATTGTAACAACATAATTTCTTGATTTTTTCTAAATGTATTTTTTCTGTGTATTATGAAGTTAATATAGCATAATGAAAATTGTAATGTCTAGGGTTAATTTCAAATACTAATTCACATAAATGAAGACATGTCATAAGTGTCTTATAAATTCAAAACAGAAATAAAAGACATTAAATATCTACTATCATAGTCCTGCTTCTTTTGAATTTATTCTAACTGAAAGTAAAAAATAATTTTCTCTTCTTTCTTCTTGTTATTCCAAATAAGTTATAACTAATTTTATAATGTACCCAGTAAATATAATAATTAAAACATTTATAAAATAAAGAGTAAAATTTTAAGCATATAAACATCTGAGTTGGTTTAAATTTGAAGTCCATTTTGGTGGGCTTTTTCCTCCAATATGTCTACCAGTTTTAAATGTGAACTTTTGATGATTATCAATTGACAATTGTGATGTGCTTCATGTGTATAGGACAAGTAGAGTTCCTACTCCATTAATTATAAGTTACTAATCCATTTCAATTCAAATCCAATTTTACTTTTTAATAATTTTCAGTTCTTTCCCTTAATTTTCAGTTCAATTCTTTTCACATCTTGTTATCATTTCCCCTTTTAATCCTCCTTGTTCTCCATTAAATTGTCCCTTTCTCCTTCATGAAAACTTATGTTGGCCTATTTATTAACTTTTGCCAGAGAAGATTCCTGTAAAAATTAATTGAGTAATTGAATTGTTATATGTGTATACATTAACATACAATTAATATTTATCCAACTATAAGTATACATGATAACTAATTAAGCTGTTCGAAATTATTTTAAATTGCAATAAAAATATGTTTGAGAATTAATTATAAAAGTTAACTTAAAATAGCTATATTTTTAAGTCTTTTTGACTATTATTTAATGATAACAAAGTATTAAATATTTCTATACTTAATTTAATCACAACACCAATAAATTATTTTAATACTATTTAAATTAATCTATCTGATAGACTGCATATAAAAAGTCTCATACACAATCTGGCAGAGGGCCTAGTACACATCTTGAACAACCAATTCCTTATTACTTCCAGGAGATTTATTGATGAAATTTACCTGTTTTTATAATATAATTTAACAATCATGGTAACACACCACTGATATAATACATATATTTAATATGTTTAATTATTATCAATTAAAATTAAAAATTTTATACAATTGACCATTTAAATAGGGCTTGACAAACATCTAGCCCAACCATAAGGTTACAATATATATAATTAAATACTACCTAACTCTATATTAGTAATGATAAATAAAATAGAAAATCATATACCATTAGATAAAATTCAAAATATATCAAAATTTTCTCATGACTGTGGTTTCATCCATTAACAAATAGACCTTCTCAAGTGATATTTACCTAAATATAAATAACATATATATATAACAGAAATAGCCTTCCCATAATTTACTTCAAAAACCCATTATTTTTAATATCAAAGGACGTCTTTATGAGATTGATGGCCTCAAATTTAAAAGATTTATCATCAGGGATTCTTTAACTCTTTTTTTAATTAATTTAATTTTCATAAAAGATAATCTCTAATTTGTCAAATAATATCTTATTTTGACCTATATAAATTTTATGACAACTATAAGACATCTTATTGTTAATCTATTCCCAATACAGCTTAAAATATTCCTTACATTTGTCATAAAGGTTATATAGATCAAAGTAAATTAAGTCTTAATGAAAGCATTAAAGTTCACAAGAGTAGAGTTAAAAATAGATATCATAATTCAGCTTTGTAGATTCAGTGAACTGAATACAGGTCATAAAATATTATTTGACAATGCAGAGATTATTTTTTCCGAAAGTAGTAATATACCTTCCCTCATTGACATTTATTGTAATATTACCAAAATCACACTTTTCTTTATGTTTGCCGTAATATCATATAAATACAATTTATCCAAACTTCAAACACTTTTTAGCAAACTTTATTTGTACATACACCTACGTTTCGATTGACCTGCAGTCTTCTTCAGAGTAAGGTTATTCTGATCTTCTTAATAAAATAATGAAAACGATTTTTCATTATTTTATTAAGAAGATCAGAATAACCTTACTCTGAAGAAGACTGCAGGTCAGTCGAAACGTAGGTGTATGTACAAATAAAGTTTGCTAAAAAGTGTTTGAAGTTTGGATAAATTGTATTTATTGTAATCTTGAGTTGTCAATAATAAAGCATGACATGTCAAAACTGTTTTATGGCTATTGATTATCTCCAGTAAGAAGAACAAAGAGAGTGATTTATAGTTTCTATTTCAGATATTGAAAATAGCAGATAAGCATTTTGATAATTTTTTTTGGTATATTTTTTATCTTCTTTGATCATAGCTAATGTTTCAAGATTTTAATTTAGCTTTGAAAATCTTATTTTTTTTCTATTTTTCATCATCTGTTTGAAGTATTTATTCACTCTTACCTGTTATATGAATATTTAACTAGTTTAACTGTAATATGATTAATATAAGTATTTTAATTTTGCATTTAAATAATAATAATATAAAGTACTAGTTTCTATCCCTTATTGATGTTTAAAAAAAAATTAAATTTCACCTCTAAATATTTTCTAAACTAACATATTTTACTTGATACTTGTAAAACAAAATATAGAAACAAAAAAAAGCAATAAAGCACCCAAATATATGTATAAAAAGAGAACCTATAAATACATGAGCATATACACTCACAATAAGTATATAACACAATTAAAAACTATGATTGTAATAAAACACAGTGTAAAAGTATTAGACTATAACAATATCTTCAATTAAATGATTAAATTTTGCTTCTCTAGCATATATATATATATATATATATATATATGCTAGAGATAGCAAAATATAGACAGTTTTGGTGTTATATATATATATATATATATATATATATAACACCAAAACTGTCTAACACTATACTAGCAAAAATAAAAATGCAAAGCCATAAAACAATACAATACTAGATTAAATTTTAAAATTTTTACATAAATCCTTACACAACCATGGTTTCATCTACTACAAATAGACCTTCTCAAGTGAAAATCAATCTAAAAGAAAAACATATATATATATATACAAACCTTCCCATAATTCACTACAAATTCCACCTTCCCTTAATATCAAAAGAAGTCTTCATAAGATTGATAGCCTCAGAATCAAGGAGTTTTATCATCAAAGTCTCCTTTATTCTTCTTTTTAACTCATTCTTTTCATAAAAAATAACTGAAGCATTGTTAAACAATATTCTATGACCTGTATTCAATTCATGAATATATAAAGCTGAGTTAAGATACCTATGTTTAACTCTACTTATATGAACCTTAACCCTTTCATTAAGGCTAAATTTACTCTGACCTACATAAAATTTACCACAACTACATGGAATTTTATAAACAATACCAGGAATAGACCTACTATCAATAGACTGCTTTGAACCATTAAGTAATGAATTCAAATCAGAACCTTTCCTCCATGCAACCTTCATTCCACCTAACAAATGACTATTCCTATAAATCAAATTATAAATTGATGCTTTAAATGGTAAAGACATATAATCATCATCCTTACCAACAAAATTCTTATCATCCAAATCACGACTATAAACATTATTATTAAATACCACTTTTTTAATAAAATCATGATTATAACCCAATTCTACATATTCAGCAGCAAATTGACTTCTTTGAATATCAGCATCATTATTAAAATTATTAAGCCTTCTATTCCAACAACAAAAATTCAACAAAGACATTTTTTTATGTATAAAAGGCTGATAACTATCAGGCCTAATCATATTTCTCAAATTTTTAGGTTTTATAAAATGACTACAAAACAAAACATCATTAACCTTCTCAACATTTAAATCTAAAAACTTTAATTTTACAAAATCAAAACCACCCCCCCTCAATTGTAAACTTAATACTAGAATCAAAACCATTCAATGCACATAAAAACTCTTCTAATTTCTCTTTCTGAATAACAAACAAACAATCATCAACATACCTAACAAATAATTTAATAGAACATGAAAACATATTAATAATACTACATTCCAAATAATCAATATAGACAGCACACATCAATGGAGAAATGACATAACCAATAACCCAACCTTCTCTAATCTTATAAAACACATCATTAGACATAAAATACATTGAATCCTCTAACAGCAAAAGCAAATCATGAAAAACCTTAATCTTATCTGCAGAAAAACATTCTAATTTTTTTAAAATTGAAAGAAAAACATCAATACTTTTTAATCTATTAACCGATTGATACATATTTTCAATGTCTAAACTACCAAAAACACAATCATCATCCAAAACAAAAACATTTATTTTCTTAAAAGCCTCAAAAGAAGAAGAAACACAAAATTGACCCAATTTTATATAATCCTTAAAATATCTTATAATAAATTTTGATATTTTATCAACAATTCCTCCTGTAAAATCAAAAATACATCTCAAAGGAAAATTATCTTTATGAGACTTCAAATTAAAGAAAACCTTTGGAGCCACAAAATCACTAGGGTAACAATTTAAATAAGTAGCTCTATCAAAAATCTTTTTATTTTCCATAACTTTCATAATCTTAATTAATTTAGATTTTATTTTTTTACCAGGATCAGAATCTAAAATAGCATATTTTCCATTATTTAATTCTAAAGAAACTTTACTTTTAAAATCAATATTATTTAACAATACAAACCGGCCACCTTTATCTTCTTTTAACAATACTTCATCATTGGCTTTCAATCTTTTTTTAACAAAACTAATTTCCTTAGGGGCAAAAACAAATTTTTCTCTTTTAAGTAATTGACTATTCAAAATAACCTGTAAAGACATTTTATTTTCATCAGAAATATTACTATTACTTTCAATGGCAGAAACAAAATCAAAAACTAAATTTTTATTAGCAAATGGAACAAAGCCAGGACCCTTAGCTAAAATAGCCAAATCAGATACATTCAAAACATAATTTGACAAATTTAAAACAGATGAAGCATCAGGCCTATTTTTATAAAACCCAAATCTAAACTCTTTTCCTTTCACAAAACTTTTATTTTCAGCCTTTCCAATCAACCATTTAAATTTCTTGAAATACTTATTATTATAAGTGATTGTTTGTTTGTTATTCAGAAAGAGAAATTAGAAGAGTTTTTACGTGCATTGAATGGTTTTGATTCTAGTATTAAGTTTAGAATTGAGGGGGGTAGTTTTGATTTTGTAAAATTAAAGTTTTTAGATTTAAATGTTGAGAAGGTTAATGATGTTTTGTTTTGTAGTCATTTTATAAAACCTAAAAATTTGAGAAATATGATTAGGCCTGATAGTTATCAGCCTTTTATACATAAAAAAATGTCTTTGCTGAATTTTTGTTGTCGGAATAGAAGGCTTAATAATTTTAATAATGATGCTGATATTCAAAGAAGTCAATTTGCTGCTGAATATGTAGAATTGGGTTATAATCATGATTTTATTAAAAAAGTGATATTTAATAATAATGTTTATAGTCGTGATTTGGATGATAAGAATTTTGTTGGTAAGGATGATGATTATATGTCTTTACCATTTAAAGCATCAATTTATAATTTGGTTTATAGGAATAGTCATTTGTTAGGTGGAATGAAGGTTGCATGGAGGAAAGGTTCTGATTTGAATTCATTACTTAATGGTTCAAAGCAGTCTATTGATAGTAGGTCTATTCCTGGTATTGTTTATAAAATTCCATGTAGTTGTGGTAAATTTTATGTAGGTCAGAGTAAATTTAGCCTTAATGAAAGGGTTAAGGTTCATATAAGTAGGGTTAAACATAGGTATCTTAACTCAGCTTTATATATTCATGAATTGAATACAGGTCATAGAATATTGTTTAACAATGCTTCGGTTATTTTTTATGAAAAGAATGAGTTAAAAAGAAGAATAAAGGAGACTTTGATGATAAAACTCCTTGATTCTGAGGCTATCAATCTTATGAAGACTTCTTTTGATGTTATGGGAAGGTGGAATTTGTAGTGAATTATGGGAAGGTTTGTTTGTATATATATATATATATATATATATATATATATATATATATATATATATAACTATTCAAAACAATACAATAATTAATACAGTAACAATATTTTAAACAAATATATACCAATTTAATAGAAGTATTTTCAACTATCTATGTAGTCGTTGTCAACTAGACTCAAATTGTATTAGAAAAACCGTTACAAATGTAAACAAAAGCAATACGTCATACATCAATTTTCCCACAATTCATTAATTTTTATATTGGCTGTCTGTCTATTTATCAACTGTTGTTTTTCACTTTTTATTAACATAGCTTCTTTAATTTTGCGTTTATTATTATTTCTTTCAATACACAGAATTTTAACTTTATTAAAATCAAAATCAAAACCATAATTACATGTTACATTATGATCAAAAAATACTGATGGTGATACATCATCATTTCTAACATTCTCTTGTCTTGATTTTTGCACTCGTTTATATAATAACAAATGCTCCCTTGATCTTTTCTCCAATGTACATCGAGATTCAAAAATCAAGACAAGAGAATGTTAGAAATGATGATGTATCACCATCAGTATTTTTTGATCATAATGTAACATGTAATTATGGTTTTGATTTTGATTTTAATAAAGTTAAAATTCTGTGTATTGAAAGAAATAATAATAAACGCAAAATTAAAGAAGCTATGTTAATAAAAAGTGAAAAACAACAGTTGATAAATAGACAGACAGCCAATATAAAAATTAATGAATTGTGGGAAAATTGATGTATGACGTATTGCTTTTGTTTACATTTGTAACGGTTTTTTCTAATACAATTTGAGTCTAGTTGACAACGACTACATAGATAGTTGAAAGTACTTCTATTAAATTGGTATATATTTGTTTAAAATATTGTTACTGTATTAATTATTGTATTGTTTTGAATAGTTATATATATTTTATTATAATTGGAATACAGACATTGATTAATAATTTATATATATATATATATATATATATATAAAGATTATTATATATATATATATATATATATATATATGTTTTTCTTTTAGATTGATTTTCACTTGAGAAGGTCTATTTGTAGTAGATGAAACCATGGTTATGTAAGGATTTATGTAAAATTTTTAAAATTTAATCTAGTATTGTATTGTTTTATGGTTTTGCATATATATATATATATATATATATATATATATATATATATATATATATATATATATATATACAGAGCATTCACACTTTTGAACACACACAATATATATATTAAAATATTTGAAAATAGAGACAGAACATTGACTTAAAGAATTAATATAAAAATTAATAATATTTTATGGTTGAAAAGCCTGAAAATAAAAAATCTTGATCAACACAAATCATATGTCATTATAATAAAATAAAAAAAAACATTAATTTTATTAATGTAAGATATATTTTAAATAGAAAATAAAAAATGTTAATAAGAAATCTAAAAAGTCAAAATAATATATATGATATTTTATAATGAACAACTTTATTTACTGTGCACTAAAAAGCTAAAACAATGACAACAACAATTACTTTCTTCAACTACATTGGAATTTTTACATTTAACTTGGAATAAAATATGGTATGTCAAGAAATTAATTAATTTAATCATTGAATTAATTAATTTCTAGACACTCCATGCTTTTATTTCAAGTTAAATATAAAACTTCCCAAATGTGGATTGAAGAAAACAATTATTTTTTGATTTTTTAATATACAGTAATTAAAAGAGTTTATTATCCTAAGTTGTAAATAAGAATAAAGGATGTAAACATTATTAACAATTTAGTGAACCACTCTTTCAGAAAATGAATGAATTCTGTTTTATTTTTAAGTTTTTTTAATGTGAATGAAAAAATGTGGATTCTGTTTTAAAATCTTCTATTTGCTTTATAATTATTAAAATATTAAAAAATTCTAATACCATGTCAATTTTGACAGATAATAATGTTAAATGATATTCACATTAATCATGGGCAAACCTACACCATGATTTTCATTGCTAATATTACAGTCAAGTCTATTAACTTCTATTTATAAAAATAAAATATAAATGAATAAAATGAAATTGAATATGTAAATTCTTTTTATTTATTGTATAAAAATAATCAGAAATATTTAATAAACAAGCAAAAAATCATATTTTTTATTCCAAAAACTTTGAGTGAAAATGAGACCACAAGGAAGAAACATCCTTAAAAATATTTTCTTCAAGAATAATAAAGTAAAAACTATTGATATTTGCTGATGACCCATAAGATACCGATCTCTTCAGATTTTGTTTTTCATTTAAAAGAAATAAATAAAAGCAATACAGTAGAATTTATATTATAAAAAATTCGATCTAAAGCAGTAGAATTATCACATCCAACAATTTTCAATAAAAATGAGAATAATTTGGTTATGAAATATTTTTAATATATATTATTTTTAACTTTTTAGTATTTACAAAATAAATAAAAATATTTATTATAAAACATATATATATATATATATATTATTTTTAATTTTTTAATATTCAGGTATATTTCCATTTAAAATGAAGAATAAAAATGTTGCAATCATCCATTTTAACAGGAATTTGTGGTATACTAAAAATTGATTCCAATTTTAATATGTTTATGGAAAAAAACATTTTTTTAAAAATAAAATTTACAATCAAGAGAAATAAAATTTTATCCATTTCAAATTAAGCAACCTTTATATTCAGTTGACAGAAAAATGTGCTTTTATTTTTATTTTAATTGATCATTAATACTTTTTAAGGTTATCTTTTTTTAAAAACAAAAGTATTTGAAAAATATGCCTCTCTCTTATACACATCACTGAAAACTTACTGAACAAATATTTCATGAGTATTAATGTGTAATAAGAAATGTGGACTTAATTAGTGAAGTATTGAATAGCTTCACACTCTCAGATCGAACCACTTCAGCTTCATCTATTTAAATAGAAAGTAGGTTGAAGTAAAGAAGGTGTTCCCCTCTTTTCTTCCAATGAGTAAGCTTGTGGTTTTAAGACCTGTAGAGGTTCCTACTATTGCATTTTATACACATGTGCTTGAGGCTACAGCCTTAATGAATATTATGAACAAATATTAACGTATTTAAAATTTAATCCACTAACACCTATAAATAATTATTTACGTAATGAATGTGTGTTTAAATAAATTTATAATTACAACATCTATAAAGTAAATAAACCAGGGAACCAACATGAAATACTTTATGATCATATTGCATTGCTATTGATTTCTAACATTTGTATAAAATTTTAAAAAAATTCCTTTTATAAAAAATTATTAAATCTCAATTACAAAATTTATCCTGAATAAACAAACAAACAAACAAACAAAATTTCTAAGTTAAATAAAAGTATTAAAAAAAATTAAAGAAACAAACAAAAATAAAGTCAAGTGGTGTTTCTTCACCAAAAGCAGTAGAATATATTAGTCACTCATATAAACCAACAACATTAATAGAATTAAAAATATTATTTGCACATATTCTTTATTGCTGTATTTAATTGTCCTAAGTAATTAGCTCAAATATAAACTCATTTTTTGGTGAAATAAATATTATGATTCAATTTCTACTGAGGAAAATTTAAATTCCATCTTGATTTGGCCAAGTTGAAATTGGAACTTCTGAATTCTGCCAATACTGCGGATCAAACAGCATTTGACTTAATAGGCAGATGATTTATTTTTTAATATACTCATAATCATTATTAATACTAATTAAGAATTAAAGAAAAGCATCACCATCAAGATTCAATAAGACAAAAGAAAAAAAGAGTGAGAAAAAAATAAAAAAGAGTAAGAAGTTCAAAATGATTTTTATATCAATTATACAAATTAATCCTTAAAACACAATAAGTTTACATATCTATAATAATTTAATCTGTATATTTGATATCTTAAGAGATTATCCTCTACCTTTTCTTGAAGCAAGGGTTATTTTCCCAAAACCATCAACAGTTTGCTTAATTGTAATTTCCTATCATATTCTCTCTTCAGTAATATTTTTTAATGAATTCACTTACATCATATTTTTTAGAACGATGTTTTAGATAATTACTGTAATGTAAATGGTATTTGCCTATCCTGCAAAAACTATACAGTTAGAACAGATATGTGCTTTTTAGCTGCAAATTTAATATCATTTATTTATTTAAAAAAACAACAACAGTATTATAACTATTTGCAAACTATGAATATTATAAAAAATATTAGGCACTGGAAGTGTAAAAATAATTTTTTCTAAAAAATAAAATCAGTGTGTTCTTATCATATATACATACATAATACTATAATAGTATAAAAATATATAAAATTAAATGAATGATTTTTTTCAAGACCCATTTGGGATATCAGATTGTACTAGCAGGAAATATTTATACACTAATGTTTAAATAAACATAAATTATGAAAGTACAAATAATGTTGAGTGCCTGTGTATATCAATTTAAATGAAAATAAATATATGAACTTAACCAATTAGTGTTTAATAAGACATAAGCTTACTTTTTAATAATTATTTAATCACAGTACTCAATAAAATGTAAATGAGAAAATACTAAAATAATACAATGGATTATTAAAATATTACTTTTTGTATGAATTATTAAAATATGTAAATGTTTATTTAATATTTTGGCTAGCCAAATATTTAATATGAAAATAAAATATGTAGAAACTCTAAGTTGTTATTAAAGTATAATGTGATCAATAAACTATGAATAATAATGAGAATCAATTTTCATTATTAAAAAATAAAAACTTATTGATATAAGAAACATAATAAATAAAGTATAATCTTGATTAGAATACTTGATTATGAATTAATTATCAATAATATGATAGCATATATTGTACAAATTTATTATTTATATATCTAGCAGATGTTGTGAAGAAAGATATGCCAATAAACCAGTAAGAAAATATTATATTTGCATAAGCACTTATAAATAAACCCTTAAAATATATTTAAAAAATAACTAAGTTTGTTTAGTTTGTTTCCTGATTTTTCTTTACAATCATAAATATAAGATTAACAGTTTAAATACAAAATTATATTATTATCAAGGTATATAAAGTATACACTATCTAATTCACAAATACTTATATTTAAAATCTATTGATTTTCAAATATATATTAATAATGAAAACAAAATAACAGACTAACAAATTTTAAATAACATTTAAAAGTAGTGTTAAGAAAGGTACTATATTTAAATTTTGTTTTAAAGTAATCTAAATTTTCTTTTTGATTAGTTTATATTTAGATGAACATATACATTCTATAGTAATTAAATATATAATGAAAACATGATCTGGTTAATCTTTCCAAGAATTGTCAGATATTCCTTAATTAAAACTCCATTAAAAAGCATATTTATTAATACAAATCAACAGAATAATATTTGCAGATACTATACAAATAAAGTTCATAAGTCCTGAGATCTCTGCTTAATTTTCACATTTTTCATAATATGAAGTATATGAAATAAGCATTATATTTGAAGTTCATTGATATTTCAATTACAGAATTTTTTATCCACATGAATGAAACATTTTATAAAAAATATTCCATAGTAAAACATTGAGACATTATATTTCAATTTTTATATAAATAATAGCACTATTTATTCTTTTGATATTCCATAATAACATTGTCGTAAGATTGCAAATTTAATTCATAATAAATTCCAAGTTGTATCCTTTTAGTTATTTTATTGCTAATATACATTGTAGCATCAAGAGTATTCATGAATTTCTATATTCTTGTGTCATTAGAAATGTATTGTACATTGAGATGATTTTATTCCAAGATGTTAATAGATCTCTCAAAAGAGAGAAGTCTTTTGGAGCAAATGCTTTTTTCCTAGTCATTCATTTTTATAATAAAATTCAATGATTAATATTCTATATAATGTATTGACTTTGCTTATTGAAAGAAGATTAAGAGAGAGTCTCAATCTAAAATCAGGGACTTTACATATTTTTTTTCCTAATGATGAAACATTTAAGTCATTACCTTAGATATTGTTCATATGGTTTCACTCAAATGTAGCCCTTTGCTATTGTCTCTGTTATAGAGATAAATTTTGCTCAATAAAAATTTCTTGAAATGCAGCAGCATTCAGGGAATAAAAATGTTTTTTAACTTTGTAATAAATAAACTGTTTTTAAAATAATAAATAAATAATACTAAAATAAATCTGTAAATTAAAATACATCTTTAAAATCATAATTTAAATAATATATATATATATAAATTTTATACTTATTTAGTTATAATATTGTATTCTATAATTTTTTAAAAATACCTCTAAAATAATTTTCATTAAAACCAGCCAAACCTTAGACAATCCCAATATAAATAACAATCAACAGTCTCAAACTGTTGTCAAGACAACATCTTTTAACAATAAAGAAGGTTGCCTTGACAACAGTTTGAGATTATTGATTATTTATATTGGAATTGTCTAAGTGTTGATTGGTTTTAATGATTACTTATAAACACATTTAGCTTTGAGCATTATTACATTTATTATATATGAAGAATGTATAGAATAAAGCTTTCATTGAATACATTTTAAAAATGTATTTTATGAAAGCTTTTCTTTATATGTTCTTCATATATCTATTATAATATTTTAGTCTGAGTTAAAGCTTATAATTTTATTGTTAAATAATTATATATAAAAAAATAATTTCAAAACATGAATGATTTTATATTATTTTAATTGTATAAACATAATGCATGTACACATACATACATACCTTCTAAATAATAATTGACCATTGGTTCATGTATTATTTGTTAAATGTATGCCATAAAATAAAAAAATACTATTAAACAAATCTAGGTACTTTGGTATTATTCCTGCTGTGATGTATTATTCTAAGTTTGTGATATGTTTAAAATAATGCCTCTAAGGAATGTGCAGATAATCAATAAAATTTGTCACCAGAGTAATACATCATACCATATATAGAATGAAAGTTCAATTCTAAAAAAAACATATGGAGAGATATATTCAGTATGAAAAAAGGGAAAAAAACACATGATACTAAATAAAAACAAGTAGTTGTGACTTTTTAATATGGCACTGTTTGTAAATTTTTATTATGACACTTCATGTCATCAAAGTCATTCTTTCCCCTCCCAGCATAATGCAGCACTTTGTGCTACCATGAGCAACTAGCATTTGTAATACCAAACTTCAAATCTAAAACAAAAACACACACATATTTTATTTTCAATGATAGAGAGATGTATTCATTATGGGAAAAGGCGAAATATGAAAAAGAACCCTAAAATGTTTTTTAAATGATGAACTATAACAAAGTTTAACTGTAAGTTTAACATTATATTTAAATTTTAAAAAAAAAAAAAAAAACATATATAAAGTTTTAGCAAAAAAAAAAAAAAACACAAAGGTTTTAGCTGTAAATATATATTTTTAAATACAAAACGGAGAGATGTATTATATTGTGAATGATAATGGTAAACCAAACTATTTAATACCTTCTAAAATGGAAATGAAAAGGTCAGTTTTTTGGCATGGATTATTCATGCTAGGATTCTTGGTTGCCATGACATCATAAATGGAAACTTTGAATAAATATTACCAGACACAAAAGTCACAGGAGTAATACGTCATAGCAGGAATAACATCAAACTATTTAAATCTATGGAACATTTTGATCTATTCAATCTTTCTAATAATAGTAAAATATTAATTTTATTATGACCTACAACTTAATATACTATCTGTTAAGAAAAATTAAAATTAAAAATTCACGAATATTATTTTGTATTATGGTGGATTGTCAATAACTATTTATTAATACTGTCAACTATTGATCTTTTAAAAACAATTGCAAAATAAAGTAAACAAAAAAAATATATTTTATTTTAGGAACATAATGATTCAGAATTTAAATCTAGACCAAGATGGTATAATACATACATATATGTAAGCAGAGTTTTCTTTGTGACACGTGTTTTTTATTGCTACAATTTCAGTAATATAACGGCAGTTGAGATTCCGAAATAAAAAAACTCAAAAAAGAAATCTAAGTACATCTTTTAATATACATATAAAGGATATATATATCATAAGTAATTCAAGTTATAAAAATAAGTTTAACTTTTAAAATTTAGCCTTGAGATTTTAAACCTCTAAAACCAGAAAGATTTTAATCTTTTGCCGATTGCATTTTACTAGATAAGTGCCTATTCTTAGATATTTGTTGACGACTTCCAAATTCACTCTATTAATCTGATAAAATGTTTCCTGAGTTTCTATTAACATGATAAAAGATCTAAAAAGTTTCAAAATGGATGTGAAAATATTAAAATTTTTATTAAATTTTTTTAGACAATTATTTTTTGAGTTTTACCGCCATTTCTTTTACTAAAGAAAAAATATTTTTACATAAAATAATAATAATTTTTCAAAATTTTAAAATATACTTTTTTAGTTATTAATTAAGATGCGAGATTTTTTTTTTACTAATTTATAGAATATGTCCGTCTACTTAATTGTTTGATTTAATTGACGTCATGCTTTGAAAACTAAAACTTTAAAGGAGTCGTTTAGTTTAAAAGGCTTAATGGAATTTTATTTTCAAAAACAGAACAAATACAAAAACAGTAGGAAAATAATGGCCCATTGTTTAAAATAATCATTTATCAAATTTTAACGGTGATTAATATAATCTTACCGTCTCTTTGATATAATATATCTTGTAAACATTATTACTGAATGAGCATTGATTATATATATAATTAAATTCTTTACTGATAACGTAAGGTAATATAATATTTTTATAATTTGCATAAAATATTTTTAACAATGTTAAGTAGATATGAATATGATTAATAAGTGGTAAAATTCAATGTCTGTAAATAAAAATTAAAATTATAAACTCTTCAAATGAATGCGGAGTTATCCAATATTTTTTCATTTATTTGTATTAATATTTGTTCCAAAGTTATATGTAAAAATATATTTTTCAATTTTATTTTTTCGCTCTTTCTACTAAGTCTTATTTTATCATCGCTTAAATAAATAGTCGATATAAGATTTTTTTTTAGCTTATGCATTACTTTTTTAAAATCTTCTACATCTTTCACAGTATTTCTCACATTTATTTAAATCTCAAACTCTGCTTTATTACGATCAGAGCACAAATTTCTTGTGAATTTCCGGTGCAATAAATCATTTGATTATCCTTTTTATCATATTTTTGATATTTACAAAATTGAAGATATATAAATATTGACTAAAAAATTATATAAAGCTTATTACCGACAATTAAGCATGTATAACTTAGTTGAGTATTCCTAAATTACAGTCTTTAATGCCAAAACAAAACCATTTTATGGCACTAGCTTGTGACCACATGGTAAAGCATGCTTTTCTTCAAAAGTGAAATTTCAGTTTAAAAATATAAATTAGTAGATAATAATATCAAAATTTATAACAAAGAATGTTGATAACTTTATTTTTTAAATGATTCATTCAAAACGACAACAACAACAACATATAGAAAAATGTGAAAATTTTATAATTAGTTTGATGTCACATACTAGTATAATTTTATTGAGAAATAAAATAATAGCAAATTTCCCACATAATAATGCCATCTAGTAAAAGCTTTAGTAATCAATGGTTGATGAAAGTAGTCACTATCAAATGCTTACCTGTCTATATGATGCTTATTGAGAGTTGTGAATTGAAATATTTTAAATAAATTATATAATAATTATATGATTATTTATTTAGGAGGTCATATGATGTTTGAGCATCAAGTGAAAGGTTGAACATAACAATTTCATTCAATTAATTATTCTAAGGTTTTTTTTTTATATTTTAGTCAGCCAAGAATTAATCCAGAAACTTTTAAATCTTGATTTCATTACTTTGTCAATATATGATCAGGACAGAACTTATTATTAATGATGACTAGCTTTTTGTAAAAAATAAATAAATAAAAATACAGAAAGATAAAAAATGCATATAGAAATGGAGAAGAATAAGATTTTATATATATATATAAGATTAATAATTGTTTCACTGATATTGAAAAAAGCATTTACTTGGTGAAATGGATCACTTTCATCAATATTTATATTAAAAAGATATAGATTAAAAGAAGAATTCACTATTAGGAATTATTAGTATTAACAAACTCTCCATATAGTAGTGCAATCCAGTGCAAGCCTTAGTAATCAATGGATGCAGGAAGATTTGTGCATAAAATTCCCCATCTAGTTCCTTCTCATCCAATATCTCCAGACTAATTTCTAGCTTGTGGCTTTCATCAGTGAGAAGCTTTGGATCTGAGAGCATTGCACCTTATTCTAAGAATCTAATGCAATCCTTCAACATCCACCTTTTACTTATTTACTTAACTATAAAGCTAGAAACTCAAAATGAAAACACATTAAAGTTTTCAATTAATGAAACTTTATTTATTATATATTAAAAATAGTTATAGATAATTCTGAGTTAACCCTTAGATTAGCTTAAGGTTATGAGGAAAATTTATATACAAATAGAAAAGAATTGTGTAATTTAGTGATTACTTAAAGAAATTTAAATATAAAAAAGGTATACAACATATATATTGATTATCTATTACTTGTCTTACACTTATTTAAAAATAAATTAAAATAAACAATATTAACACACATACAAAATCAAATGTAAGGTTTCATGGTAAAATGGTTAAAAGATCTATCAGCTACTTGAAGAATGACTATGGATAGGGTAAATCATAAATTTTTTTCAGACCACAAACAAATTTAGCCTCCAACTCCCATATAGTAATTTCATGACCAATCTAACTAGATATATAATAATGTTTAGTATAATTCAATATTTAGCTGTTACTAGCAGGAGATTAAAGATTACAGATAAGTTAGTTAGTCAGATTTTGTGACATTATAATGATAAGAATGAAAGGTTTAATTATAATATGATGCAATTTTCAATGCTAGTGGATTAGATCATCATAATCCTATGACTGATAAGTCTTTATTTACATTAAAATTAAACAAAGCAAAACTCTTCATACAATTATGTGCTAGTATAAGATAGTGATCATGTGAAAAATTAAAATTAACAACAATAAATGTTTATTTTGATAAATTTCTTAAATGAGAATAGATTTGATAAAGAGGGGGATATCAGCAGGGGGGGGGTTTATTATATTGATTTGTAGATGAGGCATAACTTGTAATAATAAGAATAAACCTATCAAACTATTGAATAAAATTGATGGCAGTTATAAACAATTTGAGTTGAAAAAAATATAACCAGAATTAAAACAATAAAGTGAAGATTAAAAGATTAGAATAAAAAAATTAATAGTTTAAAAAGGTTTTTAATGAAAGTTGAAGGAATTTCATGGTCTATCAATTAAAGTTATATCTAAAAAAAGGCTTGATTAACATTCTACTTGAAATATAGTTTGATGCAGGGCATAGATCTGTATGAATAAAACAAAACTGACTTTTAAAAATATTTTATTGGTATATCAGAAATGATGTTAGAAAAATAAGATTGAAAATGTAAAAATATTAAAAAGATCTAGTAATTATCGAATACCAAAATCTCCAGAACACATAATATTTCCCCCTGTCTTTTTATTAATAATATATTTCATGCAAATAATGTAACAGATATGAATTTATCAATAGAAAAAACACATAAAGTTTAGAAAAAATTTGAAAATTAAATTCAATGAGGAAAAATCTAAAATATAGCAATAATAATACAACAAAAGAATAAAAGAAAAAAAGAATCATATTTGTCTTGAGAACAGTGCTATTTAGGTACTTTATAAACAAATATATACACAAATGAAAATTAGAATTAAGTTGTAAAGGCACAAAAATAGAATGGGAATAATTAAAAATTTTGAATGTTTCACATTTAAAAAATATAAAATAGAACAATTTGGAAAAGGATCTTAGTATATAATCTAACATTAAAAAATGAAACAAAGAAGTATGTATATACGTAACCTGGATAAACAATTTTAAATATTAAATGCCCACCATAATAATTTTTAACTGTCCACATACTTTTGTGGAGTATATATATAAATACATGAAAGAAGTCAACACTTAAACAATACCATTATCATTAACAATTAACAATCTTAATCTGTTGTCAAGGCAATGTCCACTAATCAATAAAGGAGAAAATTCACCTTTATGTATAGTCTAATAAAATTATATAGATACTAAAGATTGCAATTTGACTGCAGAGAATAAAATTATTTATTTCACCTAAGTTTAAATTAGCCTCATTAAACAGTAAATAAAACCTGTTTTGAAAGCAGATTAATAAACAGTCAATTATAACTTTCAAATTTCACTCCAATAATGTATATTACTTAGATAATAAAGCTAATAATGCTTAAGGTTAGATAAGTATTCAATATAAATACATAAAAATAGTCACAGTCAACAGTTAAGTTATTAGAATATTATTAATAATCAACAATCTCAATCTGTTGTCAAGACAACTAACTACCTTTAATCAATAAAAGTGAAAGTCTACTTTTATCTATGGTCTAATAAGATTATATGGACATTAAAAATTGTAACTTGTCTGCTGAGAGTGAAATTATATATATATATATATTCTAACAAATTAAAGTATTTAAAAGATTTTCATATTTCTAACAATGGTAAAATCGTTTAAAGGAGTTTTAATGTATTACTGGTAAACGAATACATTTATATTGCGATTTCTTACGAAGTTATATTTTTACTAAATGAATAGATTTTGTTAAACAAATAAGTTTTGGCTAGGGGATCGATGTGTAATAGGCTTCCACGTTGTAGCCACTTCTAACCAATGAAATTTAAGGTTAATATTTTCTAACCAAATATATTTAAGTGTATTATTCTAACTAAATAGACACTAATCTAAATCTTGGTTTTTAAAGATGAACATTTTCTTAAATATAAATTAACGACAGATGCCTTTCTTAAGTATCGATTAAATATGCAATGCATCAATGATATATATTCTAGTATAACACGTATAGATTAAATAATTTCTAAGTATAGATTTAATAGAATAATTTCTCAAGTATAATGTATCGACTAATATACTTCATACGTATAAATTAAATATAATCTCCTTCGTGCGACCGCGTTACCAGCCAATTGTAAACAAATAAAATCAATTCAAACAAATGGAAAAGTTATTCTTTATTTTACCAACTTTATCAAAACCTATTGAATTAATATAAAACGTATTTTGCAATCTCTCGATCGGTCATCCACATTGAATTTCAAACATAACTAAACGGTTAGGAGAGCTTACAAATATCATATATATTATTGGATAGTTTAAGCTAATTATAACTTTATTCTAACCAATGAGAATTTTATTCAAATGCTCGCACATCCAGTTATGGATTGATTATACTATATTCAAATCTATATGGCATTTACACACTTGCAGATAAATTGCATGCCAATTACAACCTTTTAAGGATGGATCGATGGATACTTCATCATTCCCAGCTGACATTATTTCTGAGGCCTACTGAGATGATGATGATGATACAGAACATCTATAAGCTTAATTGCCAGGGTGCCAAATTGCAGCTCTCATAAAATATAGAGGTTAAATTTCAATTCAATACTCTTAATAATAATATTTCATGAATGGGTTAATGCATAATCGATTTAGAGAACACTGAGAACGCATTAAAATTGACAATATTAATATCTTTAAGAATTCCAGGTTATTCTCAGCGCCTTCCCCATTCACTATGATTAAAGCTACAATTAAATTTTATTCTAATTATAAAGTTCTATATTCATCTCCACTTTCCTGATCCACTCCTCCATCAATTTCACATCCATATGTCTATTACACTATTATTTATTTAACCATTAAAATTTACCGTTTTATTTTGTTTTACTAGCTCACGTCCTCATTATAATCTCTTCTCAGGGTTTTTCGAATAATTAGATGTGGAAATCGAATAAGCTGCCATAGGTTATTGGTGATAAACACTCCTCTCTTGATCGCCTCCAGGGTGATCTCGGTTGTCTTTAATGCAGTTTAATAGCAATTTACATTAAAGCTGGAATATTTTGAGCTTATTAAATCTTTATAAACACATCATAAAGCATAGTCGTAATTATAACAAATTATATAAAAACAAAATGCGTCTAGAGAGGGGTTTGAATACAACGGATTGGGAAAGGATTTTATGCCCACCCTCTGTACTCGTTATCACATAATACTATCTCTATCCACGATTTATATTTCAACAATATTAAATTATTTGGTAATTTTAAGCATTTGAAATTAACCTTTTAAATAGTTTTACTAAATATCAGTTACGTATATGATAATTCAAATATTCATAATAATATATCGATGTATGATTGGATTGGAAATATCTAGATAATAATAACCCACAAAAACATTAAGACACACGCAAATTTTATTTAAACAAATAACAAATTTTATTTAACAAACTATAATTCAATACAAAAAACATACACATTATATTTACGCTTTTATTTTATCTTAAATCTACTGAATACTAATTTTTGTTGTGTTCAATGCTTTCCCCTTTATTACTGATAGATTTTAGAAAATACATAATCGATTTCTCCCCTAATTAAATTTAATAATTTTAGTTAACAAATCTAAAGTTAATATTCCCTCGTAAATTTCTTGATCTTATACTATCATCCTGATTAAATATTCTTTTGCCCTAATCTTTACAACAGAGATATTTTAATAATAGTAAGACTAAGTCATTGCAAATAAATTGGCATTAAGACCAATCATCAGCATAGTGCACCCACTATATGTTCATGTTCTTATAATATAATAATATTTTTAACAATATTACCTTTCCAGCGAAGTTCTCAGCTGGCCATGTAAATATTTATTTAAAAAAAATTTATATACACATTGCTCATGCCCAATCATTCGTAAGTTTTATTTAACCTTTAACAGTTATTAACTTAATTATTTTTGGCTCGAATGCTAAATCAAATCTACTAAAACAATATTCAAACACACCAATCGCACATACATTATCTACATTCATTCTGTCATTAAATTGAGTTTGCGATCTGGTATCCAATACTTATAATAATGCTCATCACAGCTATCCTCTCATACACACATAAGGAATATCAAATATTAATATGAGGCAGGCAGTGACCCGAATAAGAGAGAACCTTTTCACTAAGGTTGAGATATGCTAGGATTTTTATCGCTAGTCATGAAAACATAGGTATACCAAATACCTCTGGCCATCAAAATAAAAAAACCTTCTTACATTGTAGAGAATACTCAAGTGGAAAAACTCTTCCACTGGGTTCAAATACTTTATGAATATCGCATAAATCTTAGTGATCTAGACTTCACTGAGTTTTGTGGAGATCTTTGTCTATCCACACACATACAGGCCGAAACATCAAATTATACAAATAAAACTTTCACAACTTTAATATTCTTGCAAATTAGTATACTGGAATATGAGCCCATAAATTTTCCAAGCATAAATCAGCTTGTTTCTGGCCTTAAATCTATGATAACAATAATAATAAGCAATAAGAAATGTGCATAAAATTCTCAAAACTATTTCCATGCACTTTTGTAAAAGAAAATAAAAATGATGATGATGCAACTCAATAGACAAGCAATTCATTTATAAGTCTAATCATTTAACAATAACTTCTGATGCTAATAACAATATCTCTTACGTGTTTTTTTTTTAATTGTTTGTAAAGCATTTTAAATAAGGCATATCAGAAGACATGATATAAATTTCATCTACCCCCAAAATGACAATAATAGCAAAAGCATTTAAATAAACATATATAAAATCATCTGAAATCAATCTCTACACCCAAAACAATACAATGATAATTTTAAAGTAGATGATTATACATAATACACTACAAAGAAAGAAATTCTCTCTCTCTTTTTTTTATATTAAATATCCTACACACATTTTTTATTATATATATATATATATATATTAAATGTCCTACACACAAAGAGTGAATAACAATAATAATAATAAAAATTATACTTATATAAGTCTTTTAGCAGGTGTCTTTCCAGGTTCCTGATTTCTCCTTTTTGTTTTTTTCTCCTTGACCAGTTTATAATAGCACATAAGTCCTTGTAGTAAAAAGTTCTTTTGATAGAGTTCAGTTTCTTTGCTATCATATATACAGTTTTTATTTTACTGAATGTGTTCCTCATTTCCAACTCTAGGTAGATTACCTTTAAACTTTGTAATTTTCTGCAGGTTTCAGTTAAACAGCCTTCATTTAACTTTTTCACAATATCAGTCTGTTTTTGATTGTCCTTTTTCAATTTTAATTTTATTTTATATGTTTAAATTGACTTACATATACATCAAACTTTTGAGTTTTAAATTTTACTATTTGCATATATATAAACGATATTAAACTCAAATTTTAACTTCTGTGGTTTAAATTTTTATTACCATATGTTGAATAGCTGACTTCTGGAGGTTACAGAGTGTGTGCCCACTTAAAATTTACTCACTATACATTGTCTTAAGGCAATCTTAGATTTAGCCAAATTATTCTGAAGAGACAAAAAAGTACAATAAAAATGATTTTAAATTTTATAAGACAGTTTTTCTCTCAGTCAAAGCAAGAAAACTGTCACAGAACATCCAGTTTAAAATAAAAAGCCTTTTTTTCTCTATTAACACAGCTTTTATAGAGACATCCACCTGTTTATTATCTTTATAATTAATTGACATGTTCCCCCTTCTCAATTAGTCTTAACTCTGTTGCTCGTTCAGAAAAACAGGCACAAATTCCATTTCAAACAGACACAATTAACCCTACAATTTAACAGCTATAATTGCCAATTAATTTTGGGCAATTTTACAGGCCATCATGTTAATGGTCTAAATTAATGGTCCACTTAAATTCCTTGGTGAGATCTGTGTCTTTTAAGGAATGATAATTAACTGAGTAATATAATACTTGAACCCATACCAGAAGTAATCTTACTTTTTCCCTTTAATAGTGAAACCAGATATATATTACAGCTGTTTCAAACTCAGACTTTAAATTAAATTTAGCTGCTAATATTAACTTATTAAAATGATTTAATTTCTTATTTAAAAATTGCTTTACAACATGTAAGAAATGACTATTACTTGTAAATTGTACCATTAAAATCTACAATTAAATTATATATACACACACACATCGCAGGTATATACTTTTCTTTAAATTTAGACCTTTAATGCCTTAATCTTTATTTATTACAACTATTCTACCTATATTACTATTATTATTTTTTTATTTTATTTTATTTACTTTCATGAATTATTTATTTATAACCTAGCATAAAATAATGACCACTCACCATCACTATATAATATAGTTTTCAACAGTCACACATCTCCCTATCAACAAATGTGTAAATCTTGCTTTTTCTAAAAAAATTTTAATATCAATTTAACCCATAAATTAAAATAAAATAATCCTCTGGTGATAAACACATTAACAATAAATTTTTAGATTGCTTACTAGTCAAACATATGCAATTCCTTATAAATATGGGTTCAAACTCAGTCTTGGCTAAAATTTTCTTATTACAGAAAAAAAAACATATATTATAAGGAAAATTTGGATAGAACATTCTCTTTCATAGCTAACCTAAAAAAAATGGAGCCTTGGACAAATCCAAGGGCTACAATATATATATATATATATATATATATATCATCACTTATATATATATATATATATATATATATATATTAAGTGATGATTTGTAAGCATTTTCTTATATCTACAAAAACCTTATATAATGAAAAAAAATAAAAGGCAAATTAAAAATGTTTGGAAGTCTGGAATATTCTTATTGTAATACATTGTTTAATTGGATTATGTGGAAAGTAGTTAAATACATGGCTGCAGATAGAGAATTTGTCTAAGTAGTTATATAAGAAATAAAATAGATATGTAAAAAATATATAGCAGTTCTTTAATTATGAGATATGAGGAAACAAAAATAAATATAACAAAAAAGCTATTAAATAAACACAAAAACTTATAAGTAAAGTTTTAATAGAGAAGTCATAAATAAATTATAATAATAAGCTGAATGTTTTTGAGGATCCATGCCTCATAATCATAGCTTTCTTAAAAATATGTAATAAAATATATGCAAAGATATTTCAATTAGCATGTGTTATGTGGCCCATTTCTTCAATATATCAAAGCAAGTGTCTTTTCTATTTATAGCATTAATAATTCCATTAATGTAGAATGCTTCTTTTATTTTTCTCTTATGATCATTCAATTCTGTGTATAAAATTACAGGATTAGCAGGTGTAAATTGTGTCCAGATTTCATGGCATGCTCCAAAAATACAGAAGATGTATTGATGCCAAGCTGTATATTATGTGAAACTAAAGTTACTATTAATACTAGATTTGCTCAACACCTGTAAACTTACAGTAGAGATCAGAAGAACAACAGTACATCTTCAGAATTTTTGGAGCATGCCATGAAATCTGGACACAATTTTACACTGCTAATCCTGTAATTTTATGCACAGAATCAAATGATCATAAGAGAAAAATAAAAGAAGCATTCTACATTAATAAAAATATTAATGTTATAAATGGAAAAGACACTTGCTTTGATATATCAAAGAAATGGGTCATGTAACCCATGCTAATTTAAATATCTTTGCATATATTTTATTATATATTTTTAAGAAAGCTATGATTATGAGACATGGATCCTCGAAAACGTTCAGCTTATTATTATAATTTATTTATAATTTCTCTATTAAAACTTTACTTAAAAGTTTTTGTATTTATTTATATATAAGGGGAAGTAAACTATTTTAAAAAAGCTATTATGGAAAATGAATAAAAATAGTTTCAAATTATGTAAGACTGGAAATATATTTTTAGTTAAGGGAAGAATAAAACTTTGGATACCAAAAAAAAAAAAAAAAAAAGGAAAAAATAAATTAATTTTTGGTGTTCTTTGAATGTATACTCTATCCATTGCTGGAATTCTATACTCACATTAAATTATATCAGAATAAATTAATCAATAACTTTCGTGTGTTTATAAACATAAAAATAATATTTATTTAGAAAATAAAACATAAAATTAACATATTGTTATAAGAGATAATGATTGAAAAAGAAATAAGTTAAAAAAACATGAAAACGAAATAATTTATTTTTAAAAATGAACTGAAAGCAGATTTCTATAGAATGCATTATATATTTTATATGCTGAAAGTATAGATGTGTTTGAAAACATGAAGATAATATTTATTTAAAAAAATAAAATTAACATATTTTTATAATGGAAAATGATTGAAAACCAAATAATATATTTCAAAACAGAACTCATGTCAAGATTGTTCTATACATAGTCTGTGAGCTCTTGTAGGTGGATCTGTATAAAACTGACTGCTGATTGAATGATCAAAATCTCTGATTATTAAATTTGCATGATCTAGTCATTTATAAGAGTATATCACTGAGGTCAATAGTCACTTTCAGCAACATGTTCCAGAAGTAGCATAAGTGATGAAAATTTATGTTTGCAGATTTAAAATAGATGAAGCTATAGAAAATCATCTGCAATTTAGCACTGTCCTGCATTCTAGCATTATAGAATCACTCAGAAGTGCAGTATAAAAAAACTTTTGCATCAGATATTGGCAGTCAGGGTCTATATATAATATTTTTAAATGATAATTTCAGAATTTCAGTGTAAATGTGATATCTTTCTTGACAGAATTAAAAATTTTTTTTTGCTTTTTAGGTTTTCCAATTTATTATAAAATTATGTTTGCTCTCATTGAATAGTGAATTAGGGCTACTCACATTTTTTTTAAAGAACATTTTTGCTGACAATTGCTGTTAATTTATTAGGGTTTATTTCTATCACTTATTTAATTGTGTGCTGAAATCCTGTCTTTTAAAAGAATTACATTATATTCATGTTCTTGCGTCCATTGATTATTCTGACTTGTATAGGGTGGCACCACTATATGGAAAGTTTTGCCTCAGTTTTAACAACTTGTGTAAGCATAGAAAATGGTTATAATGTGATGATCTGTCATTACATATTATCCATTCTCATCACAATGTTTTTTTAAAAATCAAAATATTTCTCCTTTTTCACTCCAATCATTTTTATGTTTCTCCCATTCTTATTCTCGGAAATCATGATTAACAAATTTCAGTGCAGCTATACCCTTTCTTCAATACAATAATTTGTCTATTAGTTTATTGGTTTTATCCTTTAAATTAACATATTATATTTGCTACTGAAATATATTATTACTGTTCCTGTAATGTACAAAAATGCGGAATTGTTTTAAATACTTTTTATTATGTAATTCCATATTTTTGATTCACAGGCCACTTCATAACTGGTCATTCTATTCAAGCTATTATTTATTTCTGATTTACATTAGTCTATGAAACTGCTATAATTCTAATATATATATAATGATTTCTCTTAATCGTTTTTATAAAGATGGAAGTGCAAAATGAAATAAAAAGGAATTTTAATTTTAGCAAAATAATAAAAAAAATTCCCCACCCCCCCAACAAATGTAGAGAAAACTTGATATCAGATCTGTTTAAAAATAGTCAAATTTTTAGATAAAATATAAATGTTTGAGATCATAATATTTATGATCTCAAATATTTTAAACTTTTTGAATAGTGTTTTTATAAAGTGGCTAAGAACATTTTTTTTTTTTTTTTTATCACTGTGAAAGAATCCGTTTCTAAACCATCAAGTAAAATCCCTCTTATGAGCCGCTTTTAAAGGTTGATTATTTTATGAATAGAAAAATGAATGTTTTTAGTGTGTGGAATAACGATATATTTTTAATAGTTAGGAACAGTTTTAAATGTATGTATTCTAAATTTAAATAAGGAATATAACTACATATTAGAATAATCAGAAATTAAGCAAATTAGGCTTTTTTTTTTTAAATTTGGAAATATTTATAATCATATACTTTTTCAGAACATAAAATATTGTTTTCTATAATAAAGCATTGTTAATATATTTCTGAATGACAAGTTATTGGAAATTGGATTAATATTTTTAATAATTTAACATTATTGCATATTTTTTAAGGAGGATAATAATGTACACTTTTTTAAGACTTAAAAAATAAATAAATTTAAGACCTTCCATTCAATAACATTTTTTGTTACTGTAGCAAATCCTAGTCAGTGTCATTTTTGATTGTTTTTTTTTTTTTTTTTCATGTGTCAAATGCGTTGACCGGAAAGCGAACCCGGGCCAGCTGCTTGGAAGGCCACTATGCTAACCACCAGGCCACCAATGCTTGATCTTTTTGATTGATTTAGTAATTTTTATTGTTGCTTTTCACAAGTGCTTTTTTGAAGTAGCTTAAGATTTTTTTTAAAAAAAATTATCCAGCAGGGTTGTTTCTAAACAAGTGTGGTAGTTATTGTAGATGTAAACTCTATTTCAAGCTTTTAAAACTGTACTTATTTTAACTTTTTATTTTAATTGGAAATTTAATCAGGACTACTAACATGATCATTCTTCCATTAGCAGTAGAAAACTCTCTCCATACAGTAGTGCCACCCAGTGCAAGCCTCAGTAATCAATGGATGCAGGAAGGGTTGTGCATAAAATTCCCATCTAGTGCCTACTCATCCAATATCCCTAGAGTAGTTTCTAACTTATGGTTTTCATTTGTGAGGAGCTTTGGATCTAAGTCTTGCACCTAGATCTAAGGCTCTAATGCAATTGGGTGGCACTATTGAATGGAGAACTTGCTATTGCTAATAACAGATTGTGTAAGCATAAGGAATGGTGAACATGTGATGTTTTGGTGGGTTTATATTATTCTTCAAATTGGAAATTTGAAAAATTAAACTGACTAATTATGAATTAATAGTAAACCAACTCCTGAAATCTTGTAGGATAAGATATTGGTTCATCAAAAACTAAATGCTATTTTTAATACAAGTAACATTTTTTGTTTTTCTCCTTTTCTCATTGTGTCAGTTATTTAAGTTGGGATAGAGCTTGAATATTTTGAGCATATTATACTAACAATCATCTTCTTATACAAACTATGAATGTAGGATTTTGTATTTAAGCAAATACATTTCTAATCTTTAACAGTATGCACACCAATTCTGATTTTAACTTCCTTTTTTATTTATTTTTAAACACAAACTTTTAAGAATTTTAAAAAATAATGATAAGAATAGGTTTTATAGACTGAGAGTCTTAGTTGTATCAATTTATAACTGTATTTGAATCAGGAACTTCAATTTGACAAAAATTATTTATTTAGCCAGCCCTACTTAGAGCTCTCCTACTATCTATCATGAAAATTGAATGATTCTAAAAAAGATGAAGTTAGTTGATTAATAATAAAAGCAATAGAAATATTCATAATATTTGTAGGAGGTATTAAGCAGTACTCAGTGATAGTATTAAAGCATTATAAAATAGATACTTTTTATAAATAAAGATATAGAAAATTACAATTCTTACTTGATGAAAATTTTTTAAGAACTAAATAAAGGATGACATTAGTAGTTAAGAAGTTTTCAAGATTTAAGTTTATTGTAGCTGCATTTAGATGAAGGAAGTTTAATGAAAGATTTTTGAAAGTGAAAAATAATCTTTGAAAAAGACAGTATGGTGTCGAATTTTCTGTAAAATCTAATTAATATTTTCTTTTCTTGGAGTCCACTAAAATTTTAATAATATTAAAATTTTGTTTATACAATTATTCCCATTCTCATTTTATGAGTGCTTATACTTAAATCCTAGATTTAGAGAATTCAGAGAAGAAAACCTTCTTTTTTGGATAGTTTTTTTTTGCACAATATTTGGAATGATTATCACAAAATTTTGTTTGATATAATAGTTTTATAAAGGAATATGGACTATTTCATGCTCAAAACAAGAATATTTAATAGATTATATTGCAGTTAACACCAAGTCTGTCTCAGGCTGATAATGGCCTCCACATATGATGGATAGTGGAAAAACCTTAAATTTGGAGGCCTACTATGAATAAAAAATAAAACAGTGCCTGAACAAGGGATTCTGTTTGCTTGTAAGCCATAATGTTAGTTCGTCAAAGACTAGATGCTATTTTCTATCAAACAGACTTTACCTGTTTCCCTCTTTTCTTAGTCAATTAAATTATGCCAAGGCCCAGTCATTATAAACCTCTCATGCCATTTGACATCTCCTTATAATAACTATGACAATGGAATTGTATGTTTGTACAACAACATTTCCATCCTTTAATTATATGCACAACATTTCTGACTCCCAATTCCCCTTTTCTTTTTTTAAATTTAAACTCTTGCAAATAAGAAAGCAATAATGGGGATAGGCTTAGAAAGATGACCTTTCTTAGTTAATGATCTTTGCTTGAGACACTTCAATCAGTGAATCAGTTTGAAATTGGATTTTAGTGTCAGAAGTTTTGGCTAGCAAAGATTGTTTGTTTAGAGAGTCCTATTTAGGATCTTCCTATTAGCCACATAAGTAGAAGAACATAAAAAATGTAATCTAAAATGGCCTGTCTCACACAATTCTTGCACCTGACAGATTACGCAATTCAGCAGTAGCAATAATAAGAATAGAATTTTTTTTTCTAAATATGGATACATAAAATATGTAAACTTTAATAAAATATGTAAACTTTACTTGATACAAAACTCTTCAATATCAGAATAGTGAACTGCACTGGTGGCTAAAGTGCTGTCAAGATTTAAGATTCATATAGCTGCTCTTATTGAAATTCAATTCCCAGAAAAATGAATTCAATAGGAAAGATACAAGTTTTTTTGGAAAGAAAAATGCATGGTGTTGGATTTGTGATGAAGTCCAATTTGGTATCTTGTGCTGTTGGAATTCTTCATTGCATCAATGAAAGCCTAATAGTTTTAAAACTCACTTTGCACAATGGAACTTTTACTCATTATATTATTCACTATGATATAATCCTAGATTCAGAGAATTCAAAGAAGAAAAACTCTTATTTCTTGTAGAATAAAATTATTACAGCAATATTATTAAAAGATCAAATTTTTGAGATTTTAATGCACATATTTGTACAAATAGTAGACTTTGGCCAAAAGTTATTGGGGGAAATGGTATTGTTGCTGTAAATTCAAGTGGTTTGTTATTATTGAATATATAAAGAATACATGTTTTGGATATCCCAGACATTTTGTTTAGGGAGAAAAACCATTATAAAGGAACATAGTTGCATCCACACTCTAAACAAAGATATTTAATAGACTACATTATAGTTAGGAGTCAGAATACTAAAGAATTTACCATTATGTGAGCACTAACAAACAGAGATCATATATTAGTATGCACCAAAATTAAAATGGTGATTGCATTAAAGAATAGATATTATTTTAATCATATTCATAAGAAAATATCTACTATATATATTAAATTTTAACAGCTTTTGAGCACTAAAATTGCTAATTTGAAAACTACAGGACTGTCATTTTACTGAAGCATGGAATTCTCTTAAAGAGAATATTATGGATATAAGTAAATCTATTATTGGGTTCATTAAAAAGAAGAATGAAGACTGGTTTTTCAATAATGATATTATACTTAGAGATTTAATTAAAAGAAAATGTGGCATTTTTTGCTTGACAGAATAATAAATTAAGATGTAGAATTTCATAATAAATATAAAGATCTGAAGACAGAATTGGTAAAAGACTTCATCAATGTAAAGAGTATACAGACAGTAGCTGATTGTGGTCATTTTAAATCTTTTTTTGTACTATGAATGTAACATATGGACTTGAGAAATGATATCACAAACCTATTGAATCCAGAAATGATACTCTATTATTTGATGCCAATGATACTTTAAACAGGTGGAAAGAATATTTTGATCATTTTTTGAATAATGATATAAAAACTGAGATGAAATCTTTTAATGATATATTCATTTTATCTAATTTGGATAAAGATATCCAGTTTAGTGAAGCCAATTAGCTTTTTGTAATCTTAAAAATAAAAATGCTGCTGATGTTGATGAAATACCTGGAAATGTATTAAGATATGGTGGTGATATATTTGTTTCAAAAATATAATTTTTTAGGAATATCTGAACCCATGAAGTTTTGGTGTTGCCTGATCTTAAGAATACTATTATTATTTCAATTTTATAAAAACAAAGAGAATAGACAAGATTGTCATAATTATCATGGAATAGTAGTAATAGTAATAATAGTAGTAGTAGTAGTAGTAGTAGTAGTAGTAGTAGTAGTAGTAGTAGTAGTAGTAGTAGTAGTAGTAGTAGTATGAGTAATAGTAGTAGTATTGTTTTTGTTGTTGTCATAATTATTATTATTATTATTATTATTATTATTATTATTATTATTATTATTATTATTATTATTATTATTATTATTATTATTATCTACTGCAGAAAAGATATTTTCAAGAATTGTATTGAATAATGTGCTTAAATTATAGATGAATAGTTATCGAAGACTCAGTAAGGTTTTTGAGAATCAAAAAGCACTATAAACATGATTTTTATTGACAGGCAAATACAAAAAAAATGTTGAGAACAAAGGAGCAATTTATATATTGCTTTCATTGATTTGACCAAGGAATTTGATTCAGTTAATAGGACAGTTCTATGGCACTGTCTGAAGGCATTGTCTAAAATTAGTTGGTTGTCCACAAAATTTATTCATATTATATAACTTCTATGTGATGGAATGAGAGGACTTATTATTACTGTAGTTGGAAAATATGAAACATTTGAAATAAAAACTAGTGTTAAACAAGAATATGTACATTGCTCTGACATTGTTTTCAATTTTTATAACAGTAGTCTTTGGAATTGTTTATAGGCAGTTTAATCAAACAGTCTTTTTAATGTTTTGAATGTAACATACAAAGTCTAAACTCAAGTTCTTATCCAATGACTAAAGAAAAATCCTCAGAACTTTCAATTTGGAAGATTATCAACTTAATATTAAATGCAGATTCTAATTGCTTTTAATGAGTTAAAAGATAATTTCATCACAAGAAACTTTGGAGGTATTATTTTGTGTAATTTATTGTGTGGAAGTGAAACTACGATATACTATTGACATAATATAAAGGCATTAAAGAAGTTTCATTTAAGGATGCTTAAAAATATAGTGGCAAAATTATAAAACCAATTATGTTCTTTAGCTTGCTGGATGTGATACTATTGAGACCACTATTATAAAATCGTATCTTCATTGGATTGGACATATAAAATGAATAAATAATGGAAGATTTCCTAAAAGAGTGTTTTATGATCAACTTGTGCATGGTTTAATTAGGATGAATTGCATCTATGATACAAAGATCATCTTAAAGATATTCTAAAGAAGTGTATTTGTAATCATTTCAACTGGGATGATATGGCAGAAAATAAAATATATTGAAGAGCTACAATTAGACATAGTAATGAAGAATTTCAGAAAGAAAAATTTTCTATTGAAGAAATTAAAAGATAGCATTGAAAAATATCAAGTAGACATAAAAATAAACCAGTCATGTTCTATATATGAATGTATTTGTAGTTTAGAGATTGGTTTGTGTAATTACCACAAAACCCATTTTTAGAATAGTTTTTGCCTCTTTTCTTCTTTTTTTTTTAAAGTTTTAACGACCATCCACATTTATGAGTGATTATTTATTATTATTATTATAGTTAAGAAACAAATTTGCATGCAAAATGCTGGACAAATCATAAATTAATGCATTCAAAGATTAAATAATTACTGTATTAAAAATAGATGTTATTCCAGTCAGATTATCAGGAAACTTAATATTTGTTATTTAGAAGCATTTACTAATGTTATTAACAATAAAATTGATAATTTGAACTTTCAGGTTTTCATATATATTGAGACGTAAAATTCTCTTAACGAATGAATAATATATACTAGTAAATCTATTACTGGGTTCACAAAATATATATACATTTAAAATAGAAAAAAATGGTAATTAAATTTAAAAGTAATATCAAAATTCTTTTGTAAGAAATTTACCAATGGCTAAAAATTAATTTGCATATATATTTTTTTTTGTTTTCATATTTAAATTATTTAGGAAAATTCACCAGTTTTATTTTTAACAAATTTATTTATTGACTGGAGAATATTTCCAAAACTATGAAAGAGAGAAATATTTTTTAGTTAGTCATTAAATTTTTTTTTTCCAAAATTGACCCAAAAGTTTTTCAAAAAGTCAAATAAAAGTTACTTAAAGATGTCTATTGTGTACGTTAGATAAATATTTTGTACCCCTACCTCCCCTCCTACAAAAAAAACAACAACTACAAAACAAACTGAATTAATATTATATAATGCAAAAATAGTATTTAGTAAAGTAGTTTATAATTTAATTGAAAGTATTATGGCTGGGTAATTAACTAGCAAGAATTTTTTCCATAGATGCAGATCCTTTTTATAGATGATGGTTATATGAGTTGGATTAAATTAAATATATATTATTAATTCAAAAGCATATAAACTAGTAAACTATTTTATGCATATTATAGGAGAAAAGCCATCAGAATGGAATTTAAACATTTGATACAAAATTCTATAAAATAGAAATCTTCAAAGAAAATATTTATTCCGCATTGCTGTATGCTTAACCAATATATCATTTGTTATGAATTAATGAAATATTTCATTTTTTCATAAAAAATATCTTATGTAATAATTTTCAAAATTCCATGAAGATTGAAAAATCATGGAAGCTATTTATAATTGTACATCCACAAAATATATCTCACAGCATAAATAACACGACCAGAAGCTTAGAAAAATTATAAAGCAGTTAGTTGCATTTTGAATTTCTTTATATTATTTTTTTGTACTTAACTCAAAAAATTGTACAGTAGAATATTATTTTAAGTTTTCTCTCGGATTTATTGTTATGACATGATTTTAATTTGCTTTTAATTTTAATGTGTATTGTGTAGATCAGTGGTGAGCAACCTTTTTACACTTGTGACCCCTTTCTTGAATGAAAATTTGATGCGACCCATTCTTTATTTTTACCATGCCTAAATTATAAGTATGTAAAGATATTCATAATAAAACAATAGTAGTTTTAATTAATATAAAATTTATACATTGGATAACTGAAGGGCTTGAAAGTTTGTGTTCAAATCCCCTATAATTAAATTGATATTTAACCACGAAACATCACATGATCACTTGCTATTTCCTAATATTTTATTATTAAGCACATTTGATTTGAAATGAAATTTAAAAAAAAAATTATATACTTATAAAAAAGAAATAATGATGTATACAGAATAATTTATTTTCATGTGATTTTTATTTAGAAAGTAAATTCTCTTTCTCAGAAAAAAAACTTATCTTATTTTTAGTGCAAAAAAACTTATCTTATCCAAAACTTAAGAGAATTTCTAAAAAAATTTACGACCCACAGGAGGCGCACCACTGGTGTAGATTAATAATGTAAAAGATTTTATTATGTGTGATTAAAAGAGGATATGGGATATATTTTAAATATCACTGGTAATTTATATTATATTACAATACATAAATTTGTATTGTTTTACATAGTTATAGCAGGTAGCATTACATTTAAGTTTTTCATGGAATTTTCCGTTTATTCCAAATTATAAAATACAAGACCACAAATAAGCACATTGAGATAGTTGTATTAAAAAAAAAGAAAAAAAAGTCATTATATCTATATATCTGATACACTAATATAATTTATGTAAAGTAAGAGTAAAAGTTGTCTCATGATACCGCTAGAATTGCAAACATATGCTAATAATTGTACTAGTATTTTAAGATATTCTTATAATATATGTTTAAAATGATTTGAAATTTCCCTCACTTATATATCCAGTAAGGCTCTTTTTAATGTTGCTAATTTATTATAAACAACAATGAAAAGGAAAATAAAAAATAATATAATGATTACATATATATTTAATTGTTTATTTTTTTTTTTTTCCATATGTCATAGCATCGGCCGGGACGCGAACCCACAACCGTCTGCAACCAACTACTTGCTTGCATGGCTGCTGCGATACCTCTCGGCTAACAAAGCAAATTTTGCAAGGAAATTCAAATCATTTGATGTTGGAGATAAAGTGTTAAATCAGACTTATTTATATGTGATAATATATTGGACTATTTCCATCATTTATCATTAAATGTTGAATGTATAAAACATTTTAAACTTTTATTTACACTTTTTCAAATACAAACACCTTTTTTTTAAGTGTCATAGCATCGGCCGGGACGCGAACCTGCAATCCGGGCAACTGCCTGCAAGTGCAAGGCAGTCGAAATACAAACAACTTGTTAGTAAAAACACACAAATAAACAACATATGCACTTTTTTCTATAGTACAGGATTTTTCATACCTGCACTTCAATATGTAATATATAGGATGTTTGATCAAGTATATCAGCAATATGAGATAGTGTGGATAGTTGAGGGTTGTGTGAAAGTCTGAGCTTAAACTCTCTATATCTTAAAAATAAACAACACAGGTTAGTAATCACACAATGTTTTGAGTAATATTATTCTCTACTCTTTAGATAAATGACCTGATAGTGACAATATTAACATAGGAATCGAACATCACATGATCACCATCTCATGCTAGCACATAACTGTTAGTAAACAGGCAAAAATTCTCCAATAGTAGTGCCACCTTGTGCTAACCAGAGTAATCAATGGTTGCCAGAAGGCTTATGCATAAAATCCCTATCTAGTGCCTACTCATCCAATATCTCCAGACTAGTTTCTGGCTTGTGGCCTTCATCAGTGAGGAATCTTCTGGATCCATTGATTACTCTGGTTAGCACAAGGTGGCACTACTATATGGAGAATTTTTGCCTGTTTACTAACAGTTATGTGTTAGCATGAGATGGTGTTCATGTGATGTTTAGTGGTTTAACACCAATCCTGCCTAATAGGATAATGGTGGCTATGGTTGTTAAAGAGCCAAAGTCACCAAAAGGTATGAGTGCTGAATTGAGTTCAGACCCATATGACTATATAAGCTATTGAGCTTAGATTGAAAATATTATTCTGTTTTCAATTTCATTTTCATAGTTTTGTAGTGAAGTAGAGATAAAAGATGGCTACTGGAGGGTTGCATTAAATCCTAAGATCTAGGTGCATAAGCCTTCTGGCATCCATTGAATACTCTGGTTAGCACAAAGTGGCACTACTATATGGAGAATTTTTGCCTGTATAGGAATCAAAGTTATACCTTTAGATTCTTGAGTATCAAATTTTAAGACAATTCTCTAATCAACTGAGCTATTCTGTCAAAGGTAACAGATAATAGAAATGTCATATATTTATATATGTGGGATAGTTTAAATTCTCCCGAGTTTTTCAATTTTTTTTAATACTTTTTTCTGCAAGTTTAATTAAAGTCTTTCATACATTGTGTACTGCTGCCACATTTGTATATAAATATATGAAATTTATACTATCTGTTGCCTTTGACAGAATAGTTCAGTTGGTTAGAGCTGTGTTTTAATTTTCGATATTCAATAATCTAAAAGTGTAAGTTTGACTCCAAGCTAATATTGTCAGCCCAACAATACCCGAAGAAGAATGGAGAATTTAAAGATGTAAGTTTGACTCCTATGCTGATATTGTCAGGCCAGAAATATGTAAAGAAGAGTGGAAAATAATACTATTTGAAATGTATTATTACTAACCTGTGTTGTCCATTTATATGTCATTATTAACAAGTTGCTTATATTTGAAAAAGTTTAAATAATGTTTAAATTTTTTAATACATTCAACACTTAATGATGGATGATGGAAATAGTCAACATATTATCACATCTAATATACCATCAACACAAATCTTCAAGTAAAGGCCTATTTATAATTTTATTTAGTTATAGAATTAAGATCAGCCTAAACTTTAATTACGATTTATGGGCCAAAAGTGATTGTGCCTGGCTGAGGAATTGTTAAAAAGGTCTCAAAGTTGAATGCTTTATGTATGAAAGAATATTCTTTTGAACTGTTCTTAATAGATGATGTTGTTAGGATAGTAACAAATTCTCAGAAGTAAGTCTGCAAACAGAATAAAATTGTTTACAATATATTTGTGTTCTTATAAAGATGCTAATAGTTGTTTAAAATATATACATAGCTGATATTATTTCACCAAGTGTATTTAATTTTTGTATCACACCCTATTGGAAGATCAATATTTTATCTGATTGACAAACTTTTTTACAGTTATTATTAATTACTTGTCAATATTGTTGTATTTTCAACAACATATTTCTCCTAAATTGGTTCTTCATAAATTATGATAGTACTTAAAAGTTATAAAACATATATGTGTAAAATGATGATTGAACTACGTTTACATTCATTTGAGTCTGATTGTTTTTATTTTAAGGGGATAACGATCTTACCCCCATCCTGTTCATTCTATTTCTAAAAGATCTATATATCTATCTTAATGCAATCTTATTTATAAGTAGTGTAGAATTAATTAAATAACCAAAAATATATGTTACATCACTGCCAGTGTAGCAAGACAGCATACAATAAATACCAATATCAATATAAATAAAATAATAAGAAATTGCATATAATAATAGTAATTAATAAATTTGAATTGCATATAAATATTAAATAATATAAAATTTAAATCTGTTAGAATAAACCATACACACATTAATTACAAATTATAACTCAGAAAACAAAATATGATATAAGACCAATATCTAACGATAAATATCAACAAATAATTATTTCTCCGAAAGTTTTCGAAGGCTTACCCTTCATTATCAAGGACTACAAAATTTCTTATAATCTCCAACAATATACTGATATGCAAATATACAAAATGAATCAGGTGAATATGCAAATAAGATTCAAAGTGCCTCAGCATGCCATTTCTTTGATAAAGTGTAAAAAGACTCCCTCTTATTTAATGCATGCTCATCCGAAATGATAAAAAACACTTCTTTAATTTTCCTTCTCAGATCACTTTATTCCCTACATAATACTTTAGGCTCATCTGGTCTGCACACATGACCCACAGTAATTGCATGTTGTACAAAAATTGACAGGTGGGATGGATAAGCTAAAGCTCTATTATATGAATATACATGTTGGGACAATCAAATGCATACGATCTTTCATTCAGAGTTTTGTGTATGTTTTAGGTTGCCCCCTAATTTGAATAGGTGTTTAAATAACACTAAAGATTTCGTTCCTTCAATTCAAGCACAGCAGGCAGTCTACAAAATTGCATGTAGAGAAAACAACTGTCAGGCCGCATATTATGGAGAAACGAAAGCATCCGTTCATGTTAGATTATCCCAACATTTATATTCATATAATAGAGCTTTAGCTGATCCATCCCACCCATCAATTTTTGTACAATATGCAATTACTGTGGGGCATGTGTGCAGACCAGATGAGCCTAAAGTATTATGTAGGGAATGAAGTGATGTGAGAAGGAAAATTAAAGAAGCGTTTTTTATCATTTCGGATGAACATGCATTAAATAAAAGGGAGTTTTTTATGCTTTATCAAAGAAATGGTGTGCTGAGGTGCTTTGAACATTATTTGCATATTCACCTGATTCATTTTGTATATTTGCATATCAGTATATTGTTGGAGATTATAAGAAATTTTGTAGTCCTTGATAATGAAGAGTAAGCCTTCGAAAACATTCGAAGAAATAATTATTTGTTGATATTTATCGTTAGATATTGGTCTTATATCATATTTTGTTTTCTGAGTTATAATTTGTAATTAATGTGTGTATGGTTTATTCTAACATTTAAATTTTACATTAGTATCTTTAACACACATTCGTTTGGTTTTATATATTTTGTCAGGTCTTTTTTTTGCAGATGATATATTTTTGTGTGCAGAAAAAAGAGAAGATATGGAAGTTATGTTGAGGACATGTGCAAGGGTGGGTAAAGAGATGGGGATTAAATTTAGTGAAGAAAAATCAAATATAATGATGGTTAATACTGAGGAAAGAGAAGATGTAGAATTTTTATTGGGATATATTAAGTTAAGTGTGGTGAATAGATATAGTTATTTGGGAATTATTTTAAGTAATCAGAAAAATTATTTGGATGAATGGGAGAAAAAATTGATAAATGAAGCAAAGAAAAGAAAGGGATTGATAAAGAAATTAACAGTATTTTCATATAATAAATATGATGTAGCTAGAATTATATGGAAAGGAGTTGCAGTAGCAGGGTTAACATATGGTAATGATGCATTATATGTTAGTAAAAAGATATTAGATTATTTAGAAAAAGCTCAAAGGGAAGTAGGAAGACATGCATTGGATGCAGAAGTATGGACAGCAAGGGAGGCAATTCAAGGAGAAATGGGATGGTCAAGTTTTCATATGAGAGATGCAAAAAGTAAAATGAAAATGTTTGGTAGATTGCAGTTTATGGATAATAAAAGAATAGCTAAAATAGTATTTAATTGGGTTATGAGTAAAGGGCAGGTAACAAGATGGGTGAGAAAGGTAATGTGCTATGCAAAAGATTTGGATAAAGAATTTATATCAGTATATTTGTACAAAAGATGGGATGATTGTGTTAAGAGGATTATTGAGTGTTATAGTAGTAAGGAATGGGATAAAAGAATAAATTTATTAATAAAGACTAGGGAGTTAGAGAGATGGAGAAATAGTATGGAGAGTAAAAAGAGTTTAAATATATATAGAAATAAACAGAATATTAGGTGTGAGTTAATATATGATAATAGTAAGGAAAGTAGTTTATTGTTTAAGGCTCGAACGGGATCTTTAGCTACAAAAGAATATACATGTAAATGGAAAAATATGGGTGATTTATTTTGTAAATTATGTAAGGAAGGAATTGAAAATATTAGGCATTTGTTAATTGAATGTAAATGTTTGAAAACAGAAAGGGTACATATAATGAAGTTGTGGAAAAATAAATATGAAAAGAGTGATTATACAGAAAGTGAATTATTGGTTTTTATGTTAGGTTTGGGAAAAGATAAGGGGGATTTAGATATAAAGGTTATAGAGTTGACAAAAATTATGTTGTGGAAATGGGATAGAGCAGATTATGGGTAAATTTAGAGTGGGGAATGTAAAAGAAAGTGGCTAACAGGTTTATCTGGGCTTAATTGCTGAGATATTCTTGACTTCGTTTAAGGAGAAGCCATAATACATCACATCACATCACATCACATGGAAAATTTGTTTACTGTGATCAGAATAGATGATGATGATGGTTTGTGCCGACTAGACTCAGGGAGAAACAAGAGATCTTAAATTGTTTAGACAATTGAGACAAAAGTACAAAGGCAAACATCAGCCAAATTAAGTTTAAACATATTTCATAAATTTTATTATGAGAAAATAAATTATTAAATATAAGTTTATGACACAATATATGGGGGTGAACTCAGGCATGTACCAGACATACTAAAGGCAAAGCTATGACAGACTGACTGATCTTCTAATAAACAAATTTAAAAGGGAGGAAGCAAATTTCATTCAGCAGAGGATTCACCTAAACATTGGTTTTCACTCTCAGATATTTAAACCATATGCCCCTGAAATTGATCAAAGAACCCAGTGCCGATGAGCTTTCCGAGATCTAAGCATGGTCAGATCTCGAATGTCCTTATATCGGTATGAACTGCACCAATTACTACATTTAAAATAACGGTGATTGATCCACCTCAAGAACAATCGAAAAATATCATTGAAACGAAGAAACAATTAAACCTGGTGAATCCCAGCCAAACGATTGGCGAAAATTACTTTAAAATTAATAATTAATGGTCCCAATAAGAAACAAGTAAATGATTAGAAAAACAGTTACGTCTGCCCCAGCAAATAAAGAAAAGAAAATAAACTTACAAACAAATTCAAGTACACGCTCTAACCAATTTAAAGCACACATAATGACTACAAAAAGAAATCTATCGGAGAGTGCACATGAGTACGAAATATCAAAAGTTTAAATACTCTAGCAGAACGAAAGTATTGCTCACCTGTAATTTAAGAAAGGATAAATTTTATCTTCCTGCTGATGTCTTATAAAATTACAAAGAAAAACACAATTCTAATTTCCGCCTTTAGAGATATTGGAAACGACATCTCCACCTGCGAAAATCAGACAATAAAGTCATCAGCCAAAAGAGTTTTGGAGGTTTAGCAAGAGGGAAAACATAGAGTATAAAATTAATTATTGAATACTAAATAATTACAGGTAAGCATAAAAAATATATATACAAGACTGCTAAAGCATTTACAAAAGCGAGGCATAAAATATAAAACTCATTCGTCACTCTCCAATAAACAAAACTGAAAGCAAATTGTAATCTTAAAACTAAGATTCCAAGACACACTACAAAATATTGGAAATTAGAGCAAATATTAAATATGAGGCTATATTGATTTAAGAATACATATTTATGATTAGATTGAGCAGAGATTTAATGAGAATTAATTTACCCTGGGAAGAATAAAAAGAAAATAATTACCTTTCGGTAAAAGCAATGTTCACGTAGAGTGCACACTTTTACTTAAGTTCATTTTCAGGTTCTTTAGGCAGCAAGGTAGATGTAGAGAGGTTCCGGCTTCTTTTAGGTGTTCAAGGCATTACTGGAGCAAACTTGGAAGTCAGGGATCCGTCTTTTGTGGAGTTAGCAAGCCATTCGAGTGGTGATAACAAGTATAGAATTTTTCATTTTTGCAAGCGAAAGTATTTAATAACAGCTGATGTCCTTTTTCTTAGAAATTTAAATGTCCGTGCTGATATAATTTTCACGTGAGAAAACCACTTGTCTATCTCTCAAAACTGAATTAACTGACACTCCAAATTTTCAGGGCTATTTATACGTTACTCCATTTCCCGCGAAACACTTTACTTGTTGTCCAATTTCTACGCCTTAGGCAGGGCAAATATTAATCTCCCGCTCAATCTATCTAAGAATTCTACCCAGGGTTTATTGAAATGAAAACAACAACATAAAAATCAAATCTCCACTATCAAAATTGTTTACAATAATTAAAATAAAAGCAACAGGAATGCAATTAGCTAGCCAGCTTGTTTTTAAATCAAATGGATTTAAAAACAGGCGGTATATGAAAACTATTTTAAAATAAATCGATAAATATTTTTAAAAAATCCGTTTTACATATAAACGCGTGTATACTTGGATACACGCATTCTTTTTAAATAATATTGCAAATTTAAACTCTACGTTTAATTAAAATTAAAAGCTTAATAAATTTCTTTTTTTTTTTTGTTTAATAACAACACCATTGAACCGGATTTCAATCAGGTTCAACTGCCTCAAAACGTGATCAAAAAAAAAAAAAGCATTCCTGTAACTTTTTTTTTTTTTTTAAAACTATAAACACTTTAAAAATATTCTTAGAAATTCAGCCGAATGGTTGCCTTACACTCATGAAAAACAAAACAATATTTCATTTGAATCAAAATCTTTCTCCATTCTCGTAATTCATTAACAAAAAAAAATTTTTTTTTATTTTTATTAAAAACAATCCATCCGATTGCTAAATGCTGAACCCTTAACTTTTGTCCGGCGGTTCTTTTACTCCTTTTACTAACTTACTAAAATAAGTTCCTTTCCCACTCTTATATTTTCTTAGCTTATACAAATTTCTCTTGTCTCTTTCTCATTCTGTTCTCTTTTCTAGCATATATACCTGGATCTTTTTCTTAACAAAACTTCCCAATTCTTCCTCCTTTCCTACTTTATTTTTGAGCATATCAACACTAGCAAAAAGAAAATTTTTATCTTCTACCCATTTTTTGAACGTTTTAAATAAGATTGTTCTATAGATGGATTCTATTTCCGCTTTAAAATCATATTTCTTAATCTTTCTTTTACCTCCTTTCTTCTTTTCAAAACAAACAGTTATTGAAACCAATTTATTTCTAGTTTCCCTCAGAGACTCTTCTACCTGCTTTTCTGTTTTTACCTTATAACTTTCTTCTATTGCTTTATTTACATTTAGTAAATTTTCCGCCACACTTTCTACTTGTAACCCATCTGTGCTTATTTCTAACTTTATTTCCACCTTTTCTGTCCTAACACTATCCGTGCTACCTAATTTCTATATCTTTTATGACCTCAACTTTTTCTACTTCTTGAGTTTCTTCTACTTCTCCCATCATTTCTAGTCTCATTTCTTTCATTTCCCTAATCATTTCTTCCTTCATTGTGTTGGCCTCAATTCCTCCTTCATTCTATACCAACTCATCAACATCTTCATCATCATCTGTGACTCATCTCTCTTTGTTAACTATCCCATTTCACAGACTAAATTTGCAATACAACTTAAAAAAAACCTAATATCTAATAGCAAATAAAACGCTATTTACTGTTTTCTATAAATTATTTCAAAACAAAGATGAACTATATTTAACTCTTCATATAAAATTACTCCGACAGACTTTTTGAAAATATGCTTTTTAAGTTTCTAAATCATTTCATTAAAAAGAAGACGAACCCCATTCTACCAAACTGCTCCAAAATACATGCAATAATTATCAAAACCGAACCTCCACCTACTAGATCTTGCCTCTTACACCTGAAATCTTTCTCAATTGTCCAAACAAAATCTCACATGAGTTTGAAAACTGGAAGCTCCATGTTGGGCGCCAAAATTACTATCCTATATACTGGATACTCAATCTATTCTGAAACAGAGGGCGCCACCAGACCACTACGTGTCTGAAAAATTTGTTTACTGTGATCAGAATAGATGATGATGATGGTTTGCACCGACTAGACTCAGGGAGAAACAAGAGATCTTAAATTGTTTAGACAATTGAGACAAAAGCACAAAGACAAACATCAGCCAAATTAAGTTTAAACATATTTCATAAATTTTATTATGAGAAAATAAATTATTAAATATAAGTTTATGACACAATAGATGGGGGTTAACTCAGGCGTGTACCAGACATACTAAAGGCAAAGCTATGACAGACTGACTGATCTTCTAATAAACAAATTTAAAAGGGAGGAAGCAAATTTCATTCAGCAGAGGATTCACCTAAACATTGGTTTTCACTTTCAGATATTTAAACCATATGCCCCTGAAATCGATCAAAGAACCCAGTGCCGATGAGCTTTCCGAGATCTAAGCATGGTCAGATCTCGAATGTCCTTATATCGGTATGAACTGCACCAATTACTACATTTAAAATAACGGTGATTGATCCACCTCAAGAACAATCGAAAAATATCATTGAAACGAAGAAACAATTAAACCTGGTGAATCCCAGCCAAACGATTGGCGAAAATTACTTTAAAATTAATAATTAATGGTCCCAATAAGAGACAAGTAAATGATTAGAAAAACAGTTACGTCTGCCCCAGCAAATAAAGAAAAGAAAATAAACTTACAAACAAATTCTGAGTACACGCTCTGACCAATTTAAAGCACACATAATGACTACAAAAAGAAATCTATCGGAGAGTGCACATGAGTACGAAATATCAAAAGTTTAAATACTCTAGCAGAACGAAAGTATTGCTCACCTGTAATTTAAGAAAGGATAAATTTTATCTTCCTGCTGATGACTTATAAAATTACAAAGAAAAACACAATTCTAATTTCCGCCTTTAGAGATATTGGAAACGAAATCTCCACCTGCGAAAATCAGACAATAAAGTCATCAGCCAAAAGAGTTTTGGAGGTTTAGCAAGAGGGCAAACATAGAGTATAAAATTAATTATTGAATACTAAATAATTACAGGTAAGCATAAAAAATATATATACAAGACTGCTAAAGCATTTACAAAAGCGAGGCATAAAATATAAAACTCATTCGTCACTCTCCAATAAACAAAACTGAAAGCAAATTGGAATCTTAAAACTAAGATTCCAAGACACACTACAAAATATTGGAAATTAGAGCAAATATTAAATATGAGGCTATATTGATTTAAGAATACATATTTATGATTAGATTGAGCGGAGATTTAATGAGAATTAATTTACCCTGGGAAGAATAAAAACGAAAATAGTTACCTTTCGGTAAAAGCAATGTTCACGTAGAGTGCGCACTTTTACTTAAGTTCATTTTCAGGTTCTTTAGGCAGCAAGGTAGATGTAGAGAGGTTCTGGCTTCTTTTAGGTGTTCAAGGCATTACTGGAGCAAACTTGGAAGTCAGGGATCCGTCTTTTGTGGAGTTAGCAAGCCATTCGAGTGGTGATAACAAGTATAGAATTTTTCATTTTTGCAAGTGAAAGTATTTAATAACAGCTGATGTCCTTTTTCTTAGAAATTTAAATGTCCGTGCTGATATAATTTTCACGTGAGAAAACCACTTGTCTATCTCTCAAAACTGAATTAACTGACACTCCAAATTTTCAGGGCTATTTATACATTACTCCATTTCCCGTGAAACACTTTACTTGTTGTCCAATTTCTATGCCTTAGGCAGGGCAAATATTAATCTCCCACTCAATCTATCTAGGAATTCTACCCAGGGTTTATTGAAATGAAAGCAACAACATAAAAATCAAATCTCCGCTATCAAAATTGTTTACAATAATTAAAATAAAAGCAACAGGAATGCAATTAGCTAGCCAGCTTGTTTTTAAATCAAATGGATTTAAAAACAGGCGGTATATGAAAACTATTTTAAAATAAATCGATAAATATTTTAAAAAAATCCGTTTTACATATAAACGCGTGTATACTTGGATACCCACATTCTTTTTAAATAATATTGCAAATTTAAACTCTACGTTTAATTAAAATTAAAAGCTTAATAAATTTCTTTTTTTTTGTTTAATAACAACACCATTGAACTGGATTTCAATCAGGTTCAATATATTACATTAAATAATATAATAAATGAAAAATAAGGAAATTATAAAATATTGTTACATTTAATGTAACTAGAATGCAATATTTAATCATTTATAAAGAAGATTGGATTATGTAATCAACACTCAGTATTAATAGAAGATGAAAAATAATCAGTTGTGTGATATAGTAACTTTTGGCAGTATGTAATTTATCAGTGCATTATATCATATTCATGTAGTCTGAGTTATAAATTTTTTATGTATTTTATAAGTAGATTGAGAATTAGTAACTATAAAAATCTTATAATGCCCTTAGTTATGAACTTCATTATGTATATTGATAATAAAAAACATGATATCTGATGAAGAATAAACTAAATAATAGCTAATTATGCATTAAAGGTTAACTTGAAGATAAAGGAGGTAAGGACATTTTTATATCTTAATACTGATAATCATTACCACATCTTACAATTTTTTTTTCATATGTCAAATGCATTGACTGGGAAGTGTACTCAGACCAGATGCTTGGAAGGCAACTGTGCTAACCACTAGCCAACACTTGACATATATTGATTTTTGTCATAAATAAAATATTAAAATAAATAAAAAGATGAAATTCAGTCCACATCTTCTATGTTACATATGAACTTAATGATACCCAACTAAAGGGGAGAGTAATCAAGATACCAACATATGAAATGTTAACCCATATGTTAATATGAGTCTCTTCTGGTCATCTATTAGTTAGACAACAACTGATTACAGCAATATATACATCATATATTATAACACAACAAATGTACAATCACTTTTTCTTTTAAAATATATATGTTCTCCAATAATATCAACAAAAAAAATTCTTCTCCTTTTTCTTTTCAAAAACTATTTTCTAATATCAATACTGAACATATATTATAACAGTCAGGAAGATAGGAAGTCTTACTGTATCTGCACTACAGGGTGCCACTAGGCTACTTGAACCTAGAAAATTTATACAGAAGGCAGATACGCGCTGTTAAAGATCCAACTTTTACACATATATTTTATTCCGACTGTCAGCCCAATGCCACTAGCTCATGGAGATGCAGAGATTTATGAAATATGAATTCTTATTAAAATATATTTTCAATATTAAAAAATAAATAAGAGAAGCCACTGTCAGTAATTACACACACAAATATTTTATTAGACATATATAAGATTTAGAATTATTATTTTAATCTAACTTTTATTTTAGTATTTAATTTACATTTTTAATTTTTTATTTTAGAATTTAATTTATGTTTTAACTTTTATTTAAGAAGTTTGCACACATGAATTAATGTTTTATTAGAGTGTCGAGTATGAATAGACTACATAGATTTCATTTCAAAAGAAAATATTCTATCCCTATTTTAACCTTAGTCCAAAAGTTTGCAGTCAAACCAACACCAATCTATCTGATATATTGATGTATTCAATGCAGTATGAATACAACAGCACAATACCATACTGTCAGGAATGCACATCTGAAGAGCATGGTTATAGAGAAAAAATTGTCTCTCATCCAGTATAGGAATGTTACATCTGTCTGGCGAGAAGAACAATAAATAAAAAAAAACTCCATAGGAAGGGATTGCGGTCCTTGTTTGCCGACTTACAATCCCATTCCATAGGCAAAGGGGTGATCCACAGAGCAGGAAATACCATCTGTTTCTGATAGTCAATAAGAAATAGGCTTATTTCACCCAAGTGTGGCATATCATGTGATTCTGCACATAGCGGATCTCATACTACATTTACTAATTACACCAATATATCCTATCGATTAACCCAATTTAACTACGAAATGAATAACCTAAAATCAACCCTCCCTTAATTAAACTAATATAACTTTACAAATCTATGCAGCCATACACACCCGACTAATTATACATTTATTAAAAGTTTAGTTTAACAGCAAAGAAAAAAAATCATAATAAAAACTTAAAAGAATGAAACAAATAAATTAATGGAAATGATTTTAAAAAATAATACATTCAATAAAAATAATTGATAAATAATTTAGTTTGGTCAGATAGAATTCTATGTCAATTAAATATGGAACAAGTTTTAGAATTAAAGTTCTTATTCTTTTCAAATACTGGAGTTTTAGAATTATAGTTAAAGTTTATTAGAGTTCATAAAGTTCTTACGGTTTAAAAAAAAGTCCATACTTTCTAGTTGCTTGCAACTTGTAAGGTGTTAATTCCCACGAGGTCCTTTATTGTTGCTGGTATTTTATTGATGGATCTTGGGGTCCTGGGGTACATGATATAGGAAGATGATGTCATTTACTTTCTTTATAATTAACTGAAGGAATTGGAAGTGCATCTTTTCAATCCCTTCTCCTTCAACTCTCTCCACACCAACACTTATAGCACATCTCTTTCACATCTCTTTTTCTCTCCCAGCTTTTTTTTCACTTCCAAAATTTTTCTTTTATTGTAAACTTTTGGATCCAGTGGCCATTACATCATGACAATGATGGTCTTTTCATTGAGGTCCATTTCCTGAGGGATTTCTTTTATTGGCTATTAGTTTCTATTGTTTTTTTCTATCTGACCTTGTATTATACATTTTGGAATGCTCAAGGGCTAGTTCACTTAGACTAATTAAAACAATCATTTCCATTTTATACAATAGAATTAATTACATTTATATGTTCTTAAAGATATATTTTTATCTTTAATCTTTTAGGTTTTTGTAGATTTTTTTAGTCTTAAAACTTTTTCATTTTTTTAATAAAATTTTCTTTTAATAATTTTTCATCTGTGTGATTTTATATATATATGAGTTTAAGATGAATTAATTTGTAAAAAAGAAGTTTTTATCTGCAAACTTTTATTTTTAATTTTATTTATATTTATTAGAATGTAATGGCATGTATGCCCATTACAATATATATATATATATATATATATATATATATATATATATATATATATATATATATATATATATATATATATATATATATATATATATATATATATATACAAAACTACCCCAAATCCAAAATTAAACCAGACCAGCATAAAAATAATATTAAAACACAACCTAAGGTTTCACTGCTACAAGCAGACTTCTCAAGTGTAAAGAACTACAAAAAACCACACATTATATATACTATTAAAAACTACCCACAAATCCATTCACTTTCCATCCACCCTTAATATTAAAAGAACTCTTAAATAAGTTAATTGCTTCAGAATAATAAATTTTCAATAATAAAGACTCTTTAATTCTTCTTTTGATTTCATTTCTCTCAAAGAAGACAACCTTAGCTTCATCAAAATCAATAGTGTGGCCTGTATCTTTTTCATGGACATACAAAGCAGAACTAAGATATCTATTTTTAACTCTACTTTTTATGAATCTCTATTCTTTCATTTAAACTCAAACTACTCTGACCTATGTAAACCTTCTTACAAAATAAACAAGGAATAAAATATACTACACCAGGAATAGTCTTTCTATCAAAAACTTCTTTTGTATTATTTAATAAATTATTCAATGTAACACCCCTTTTCCAAGCAATTTTCTTATTTCCAAACAATTTACTATTTCTACACACAATTTTATAAGAAGACAATTTAAATGGCAAAGAAATAAAATCATATTTTTCTTTAACCTTTACATCCTTACAAATATTACTATTAAATAAAATACTTTTAACAAATTTATCAGAGTATCCAACACTCAAATAATCTTTATAAAATTGATATTTCTGAAACAAAGCTACCCCACTAGAATTATTTAATTTAATATTCCTATGACAATAATTCCTTAAAGCAGCTGCTTTATGAGATACAGACTGATAGCTATCAGGTTTAATTATAGATCTTAATTCTTTACTTTTAACTAAATGACTGCACAATAAACAATTAGTTTCTATATTTCTAATCACCAAAAGATCTAAAAATTTTAACTTACCAAAATCTAACCCCCTCCTTCTAATACAAATTTTATAGAAGGATCAAAACAATTAAACTCATTTACAAATTCCTTCAATTTATCATTCTCAACTACAAATAAACAATCATCAACATATCTGACAAATAATTTTACATATACACAATTCTTTTTAATAATAATTTCCTCTTCCATAAAAAGAATTGTTTATATGTAAAATTATTTGTCAGATATGTTGATGATTGTTTATTTGTAGTTGAGAATGATAAATTGAAGGAATTTGTAAATGAGTTTAATTGTTTTGATCCTTCTATAAAATTTGTGTTAGAAGGAGGGGGGTTAGATTTTGGTAAGTTAAAATTTTTAGATCTTTTGGTGATTAGAAATATAGAAACTAATTGTTTATTGTGCAGTCATTTAGTTAAAAGTAAAGAATTAAGATCTATAATTAAACCTGATAGCTATCAGTCTGTATCTCATAAAGTAGCTGCTTTAAGGAATTATTGTCATAGGAATATTAAATTAAATAATTCTAGTGGGGTAGCTTTGTTTCAGAAATATCAATTTTATAAAGATTATTTGAGTGTTGGATACTCTGATAAATTTGTTAAAAGTATTTTATTTAATAGTAATATTTGTAAGGATGTAAAGGTTAAAGAAAAATATGATTTTATTTCTTTGCCATTTAAATTGTCTTCTTATAAAATTGTGTGTAGAAATAGTAAATTGTTTGGAAATAAGAAAATTGCTTGGAAAAGGGGTGTTACATTGAATAATTTATTAAATAATACAAAAGAAGTTTTTGATAGAAAGACTATTCCTGGTGTGGTATATTTTATTCCTTGTTTATTTGTAAGAAGGTTTACATAGGTCAGAGTAGTTTGAGTTTAAATGAAAGAATAAAGGTTCATAAAAGTAGAGTTAAAAATAGATATCTTAGTTCTGCTTTGTATGTCCATGAAAAAGTTACAGGCCACACTATTGATTTTGATGAAGCTAAGGTTGTATTCTTTGAGAGAAATGAAATCAAAAGAAGAATTAAAGAGTCTTTATTATTGAAAATTTATTATTCTGAAGCAATTAACTTATTTAAGAGTTCTTTTAATATTAAGGGTGGATGGGAAGTGAATGGATTTGTGGGTAGTTTTTAATAGTATATATAATGTGTGGTTTTTTGTAGTTCTTTACACTTGAGAAGTCTGCTTGTAGCAATGAAACCTTAGGTTGTGTTTTAATATTATTTTTATGCTGGTCTGGTTTAATTTTGGATTTGGGGTAGTTTTGATTTTATATTGACTAGTTTAACTTTATGCTTGTAATGTTTATATATATATATATATTAGCTTTATGCTTGTAATGTTTATATATATATATATAATACAAACTCCAACCTTTCAACTGTTTTATCTTCTTAAAGTCATTTTCAAGGATCTGCAACAAAAACATGAAATACATATTTATAAATAAAACCTCAATTACATAAATACCATCATCTTATATTAACATAAACAATAACAAACATATTAATCATACATCATTATATTTAACTTACATCTCTCTCCCACTACTATTTATTATTACATTTCCTTTTACATTATTTCCATATGTCATAGCATTGGTCAGGAGGCAAACCTGAAACAACCATCTGCAACCACCTGCTTGCTTGCAAGGTGCCTGCACTGACTTCTCAGCTAACAATGCTTGACTCCTTTTACATTATTTAATTACAAATCTTAAAATCATCTGAGAAACTTTTTGTACAAATTTAAAACCAACCCTAATTTTAAATGATGTCCCCCTTTTTAAATCTTATCTAAAAACCCATTTCAAAACTAGATTCCTAATCTACAGCTTTAAATGTATATAAAACAAATATAAACATCTTTTTTAAAAAAAATCTTTAACAATTTACTTAAACTCATTTAAACATTCCATTTTAATTATACATTATTTTACATTCTTATCTACTCCATTAATTCTATTTAAAGTAGAATTATATTTTTTATGTAAAAATATTCTTTTACCATCCTTTTACTGTAATTTTTAACCCTTTCCAACATTTTTAGATAAGGAATGTAAAGTAATGTATAATTAAAATGGAATGTTAAATGGGTTTAAGTAATATTGTTAAAGGTTTTTTTTAAAAAAGATGTTTATATTTGTTTTATATACATTTAAAACTGTAGATTAGGAATGTAGTTCTGAGATGGGTTTTTAGATAAGATTTAAAAAGGGGCACATCATTTACAATTAGGGTTGGTTTTAAATTTGTATAAAAAGCATTTTGGATGATTTTAAGTTTTGTAATTAAATAATGTAAAAGAAAATGTAATAATAAATAGTAGTGGGAGAGAGATGTAAGTTAAATATAATTATGTATGATTAAGTTTCAACAATAGTAAACTGTATTAATCCTTTTAGTTACATAGTATTACAATGCCGTAGCAAGATACATGTTTAATCTTATTATTGTCAGTTCAATTTCGAGAGCTACAATATTCATTTTTTTAAAAGTACATATCTATATAGGCAATTTGTACATGATTCTATCCACTTTAGAAATGTCAATTAAGCACATTATTGTCCAATAGGAGCATAATCTGGACCATACTTTCTTTAATTCTTTGGAAATAATTATGTATGATTAATATGTTTGTTATTGTTTATGTTAATATAAGATGAAGGTATTTATGTAATTGAGGTTTTATTTATAAATATGTATTTCGTGTTGTTGTTGCAGATCCTTAAAAATGACTGTAAAAAGATAAAACAGTTGAAAAGTTGGAGTTTGTATTATATAAATATATATATATGTTCAGTATTGATATTAGAAAATAAAGTTTTTGAAAAGAAAAAGGATAATTTTTTTAATTTATCAATATATACATGCATATATACATTCTTTTTCTGAAGTTTGTGATGATGGTAGTTAGTTATATTTATATATTGGACTATTTTCATCATCTAATATAAGTATTGAATGTCTTTAGATAAATGTAACTATTTAAATATTTTAAATATATTCAATAGAGTGCATTACTGTAAATGATTATCAGAATAGAGGTCCCTACCTTCGTATTTTTCAGACGCTTATTTGTAAGGTTACAGCCTTAGTAAATTATTACTCAAATATTGTAAATGTGCCAAGTTTACTATGAATAAATAAAAATTTGCCAATTAGTTCCCGACTTTTACTTTGCTTTTCCATATCTGTTTTTAAAAATTGTCCCTGTATACCACTTATTACTGTATTTCTGTTTTACTTGTTATACATTATGGAAAATAAAAGCTTTTTTTTTTTTTTTTGCTAAAAAAATAAAAAAATTGTTCAAAAGACAAAACAAAAATATAGTCTTCACATCAATTATTGATTTACAAGTACTTAAGTATGTATATAATTTTTATAGGTTGACTTTAAAATATGTGCTATGTTCTGTAATTATAGGATTTAAGAAAGAGATTATGGCAAAATCTTTACTTCAAACACGATCAACAAAATTATTTCACGCAAGATATAATTAATCTAAGGAGATAAATTTCGAATATATATGAATGAAAGACTTACTATATATTATTGAACAATATTATGGACAGCTCAGAAAAAAAAATCAGATCTAGACAAGTTTGTTACCTCTGTGGATGGAATAATTTTAGAACCAGGCAAAAAATACCTTGCCTATATTAATCAGATAAGAGGACTTAAATCTTTATGCCTTATGAGAAGGATTTGATAATTTAAAACACTACATGGCATAATAATAATAATACATTCGTTATGAATGACAATTTATGACGATATAGTAATTTCTTTTGTTTACATTCGCGGCATGATTTTATATTATTCACGTTTATCAAATAACAATTTTGTTTTGAAGAGTTGGAATAAATTTTTAATTTATGCCTGCTTCCGTTACTACTCCTACTAATGATATGACTTAGTTTTATTGGAACAAGATGTTAGTTCAACTATTTTAAAGAAAAGAAAAAAATGATCTAATCTATCATAATTCGCAACAAGTATTGTTTTCATATAAAATAAATTCTGATCATCGCGCGCTTCACTTTCTGATCACGTGTTTATAAAAATAATAAAATATAGATTATTTGATTATGACTATATAATTACAGAATTTGAAATTTATCATTAACTATATAATTACAGAAGTTTTAATAGCCGATCATTTGCCTATAAATATGTCATTTACCAATAATCATATTTATTTGACAGTTTTCGCTTGTTTATTTAAATTTGTCATTTAGAATTGATCATATAAGATGTTTGAAGAACTTAATATTATAAAAAAAAATTGATGATAAATTTTTAGATTAATTTTTGATATTCTTGTAGTTATTTTTCTGTAGATCCCATACAATATACAATTTTTTACTGTTTGGAAAGCTGGAACATGTTTTGTATAACTTAAATAAAAAATAAAATTGAAATAATATTTATTATTTTCTACGATAAAAATTAATATGTTTATTATTATTTTTTTATGACTGGATATTCAAAATGAAATAAAAATGTTTTTTAAGTAAATTCATAACTCTTGCTAATAAATATTCATAATCATAAAAACTTAGCCTCTCATATTTTATTATTTCAATACAATTTTTTTTTAAGACTTTTTATAATGATACTATTATAAAATTGTTGTAAATACCTCTGATTAAATATTTAAAAATGTAAATGATTATTACAACTGAAATTTTACTTTTTAAAACAATTTAATAAATGCAAATCTATTAAAAATTAATTCATGTATACATATGCATAAATAATATCTTGACAAAGAATATAGTGTTTTTTCCATTTTGTAATTTTAAAAACTGCTTTGCTAAAGTTCTCAAAATGTCAAGGGGGGGGGGGATGGGCCAAAACAAAATAATACAAATAAAGTCCAGTTTAGAAAATGATTTATAATAGTTTCAACAAGGCTGTAAACCTTAGCAATGAGCGTCTGAAAAAATCGTCACTAGGGACCTCTGTAGGTCTTTAAAACACATGCTTACGCAATGAGACCTACAGAGGTCCCTAGTGACGATTTTTTTAGACGCTCATTGCTAAGGTTTATAGCCTTGTTAAAACTATTACTGAAATAATAGTGAGCGTTTAATAAAATTTATAATTAAAATGATTTATAGTTTTTAACAATTTCACTGATTCATTTGGATTAATTAATTTTATAGATATACTTACTAATTGCTGTAATTTATATATATATATTAAATAAAACTGAAGTTAATTCTATAAAACTTACTTTATCAACACTAAATAATAAATTAAAATTAACTTATGAGTATCAAGACAATTTTTAAAATCTGATTTAATGGTAAGATTTCTTCAGTATTTTTTTTTTTTATAGAAAAAGCAATGAAGAATAAAACCTACTGAATAGGATAGCCACATATCAAGTTGATATTATTATTTTTTACCAAGTTGATTTTTCTTTCTTGTTTTATTCCATTGCTAAAAAGATCTAGATACCAATGTAACAATTATCAACTGGATGAGTATGGCTGAATGTTTGGAAAACAGTTCTACGTTTTTGCTTGGCATCTAAAAACATCTCAAACTATCCATTATGTCATGAGTTTTTTTAATATGAATAAATATTATCTATCAACTATTCTCATGATTTGGGTTGAGTAAAATTTGAACTTTTGGCATGGTGGTGGATTAATCAAGCTTATGCTTTTTCTTCAAATAGCTAACACTTATACAGCACAGATAATAACCACCCGATATTAATTAGTAAACAGGTCTTTAACTATTATTAACTAAAGAGTCAAATAAAAATGGTAAACAATCCAAAACCTCATCGCCTAGTATTTAGTAAATGAAATGAGTTTTGTCTTCTGTCTCACTGTTCTTGTGTAAAGGAATTTTGGAAAATGTCTTCTTATCTATATACATAAATTTATAGTCTTCACTTAATATTTTACAAAATATAAATCTGCAATATATTCCATTTATTAATTAAAATAAGATAAGCTTAATATTACCCGTCGAGAGTGTGTGTGTGTGTGGGGGGGAGGGGGACATATGAGATTAAGCTATAAATTCGTAACATTGAATAATATTTTTATTTTCTGCAAGGGAGAGTTACGCAATGTTTTAATCGTGAAATCAAGTTCTAATGATTTCTGTATTGGTTTTTACCTGAGGAAATTGAATTTTTATGTCCATCTAGTCTATTATTTTGCAGCTTGAATGATCCTTAACCTCCTGCGCTAAACTATTAAATAACCAATTAATACCTCCAACAATATATAGATTAAATTACAAATATCACGCCCGCTTCGATTACTGTTTACTGGGGATATATTTTCTCGATTATCAAATCTTTTAATAGCAAGTTTTTCTTATTATTAATAATGTACTAGTTATCATATTTATCTTAATAGTTAACTTTTTCGATCTTTCTGTATCACTCATATATTAAATAAGTTAAGCTATATATATTTTTAATGGGCAAAACTTTCCGGTATATGACAACTTTCGAATTATCATTTCAAAGAAATTAATCTAAACTATTTAGGCACATATCATAATTCATAAAAAAGTACTTATGGCCTTTTTACTCAAATATTCGATTTAAATTTATTACTTTAGCATAAAACTAGTATAAGAAATGAAATATTACTCTTTGAATAAAAAAAGAAAACTTTTTAGTTAATCTTTTTGTTAAGTAAACTTCTAAGAAACTTGAAAAGGATTTATTTGAAATATAAAATGTTTGTCCTTGGATTGCCCTTGATTATATATAATGAATAATTTAATATTGTAGACAGGTTTTTTAAAAATCATATTTAATTTTTAATCAATTACATTATGTTTTAATGACTTACATTTCGATTTTTAACAATTGTGTTTAAAAGATTAGAATTAAAAAAAATTATTATCACTAATTCTCAATAACATACTTTTTTTTTTTCATATGTCATAGCATCGCCGGGACGCGAACCCACACCCGTCTGCAAACAACTACTTGCTTGCAAGGCGGGTGCGATGACCTCTCAGCTACTAACATACTTTGTATTTAAAAAACAAATCAAATTTCAGAAATAATTATTGTTTTTTCTTAAAATATTTATTGTTACTCCTAATAAAATTTTGACATTTAATTTAAGAACCTAAAATAATTATATATGACCAATCTCTATAAAATCTACTCTATTTGTGATATTATTGTAAAGCTTGAATTATAATCCAAGTATTAAGAATTGCTCAGAGTTTAATAATAAAAGATGGACTAATGTTAAACATTTTCTCTGTGAGTACATAAAGCCAAAACAGAGACAAAATTCTCCACACAGTAGTGAACACCTAATGCAAACCAAAGTAATCAATGGATGCACATGGGGGAGGGCACTAATATATAGAGAGTTTTACCTCTGTTTTAACAACTTGTGTAAACATATGGAATGGTGATCATGTAATGTTTAGTAGTATACAGAGTTACCAGGATATTTTAAATAATTTTGCAGATATTTATACAAAATGCATAGCGGAAGTACTGAATAGTTTAGGATAGCAGTAGAATGAGAACCAAGAGACTGAATTTTATGAAAGTATATATATATAAAAGCTCAATTTGATTAATGGAATAAACTTTTATTATGTGGAATTTATTTTCAGTGATAAATTAATAGTCTCAAAAAGCAAAATTTTCTGGGTCATAATTTTGACAGTTTTGGTGCTTTAATGGCACATGATTTCCAAGAAACTAACCATCCAATTATTTATAATGCCTACTTCAATTTAAATTTTTAGATGTCACATGACATTCAGAACATCTAATCTTGCCATTGTTTTTTAGAATAAAGATAAATAGATCTATAGTTTTAAATATAAAATTTTAGAATGTAAAATTCCATGAACTTATTTCTAATATAATATAAATTTCTGAATTTCATGATGTTTCTTTAATGTGAGTTATATGATTTGTATATTCTTTCCCTATTAATTGAAATAAAGCTGGCATTCAAACATTCAGTAGTGGATAGAGAATTCAGGTAGCAATTAGATGTCTTTTTCATGATGATCTTTCATCAAAAATAAATGGTTTATTGTCTTTCTGTAGCTGCACTATCGATATAACATCCAGTAATTTTTATGAGTCTACATTAATATTGAAGCAATAAGATTAAAATTCAATCTTAGTTTCACATTTTCTATGGTCTTTCACCCACCATCTCCTTCCTACCCTAAATTTAAACCTCCAATTTGAATCTAAAATTATTCAATTTATAGAAGCTGAATTGAAACAATTCTGTGTATTTTAGATTAATATTTTATCAATAAAAACCGACTGGAAATGAAACTGACAAATAATAGTTTTCAGATTTAAGTAGTGGGCCAATATAAAAATTAGAGAAAGGTTTTACAAGTTCATGTTGACATCAAAAAGGTGAACTATTATAAACAGTCTTACAATCCTCAGGAGGGTAAAGAAATTAACCGAAAGTACTTATGTGGATTGAAAGACTGTTTATAATAGTTAATTAACCTATATATTTATATATATATATATATATATATATATATATATATATATATATATATATATATATATATATATATATATATATATATATATATATATTAGTTCTGTGTTGCTCCAATTACAGGTTTTTATTTTTATTTTTTAAATTTATTTTTTTTTTTAATTCCTTACTTTTTTTTTTAATTTTTTTTTTTTATTAAAGGAAAGAAAAAAGAAAAATAAAAAAAAATAATCGTTTATTAAGATTTTTTTTGGGTTTTTTGGTTTTTTTGGGTGTTGTTTGATTAATAAAAAATTAGTTTTGAGGCAAATTTCTGTTGAATAGAAGTGTATAAATTGTTAGAATTTTTTAAAATTATCTTTAAATAATAAGAAATCAGCTTTTTTTTAAGATGATAAGAATCATAAGTAATGTTTCATAATTTTAATATAGAGTAAAGAAACGAACTATTTATAAGTTTACAGCAAATAAAAATACTGCACAAGACTTGCAATTTAACACACTTCTGAAAACTAACTTATTAAAATTAGTTATAAATGAATTTGCTACTGTTCTGTTATAAAACAGTATTTTGGTCTCTAATAAAACTCATGACGCTAGAAGTTATATAGAATAAGAAATTGGACTGTTTATTTTATATTACAGTAGCAGTTTGTAACATTAAATTATATTAAAACTTCAAACTTGGGACTATATAAAAATATTTTTAGAATTAATCTCAGTATATTCACTATAATTATTTGCACACACACACACATATATATATATATATATTAAAAACTATGAATGCTAGACTTTTTTCTCTAATTATTATGTAGATTTTTCCATTTATTTAAATTGTTTGTATATATTGAATGGAAAAAGAAAATGATGTTAAATTTTGAGCTTAAAATGCAATGGGAATATTATATTCATATATAAAAATCATGATAGTATTCAAAATTTCAAAAATCAATAAAAGAGATTATTCAAAATCTTTTGTAAGATTTGAAATACCAGGCGCTCATATCTGGAGCCTAATTGTAAATTTAGGGGATTTTAACTCAGACTTTCAAGCCTCTTTACTATCCACACTATTTCATACAACTAATACACATGACCACACATATGCAGAAAAGGTAAATAATCACCAATATATGTATTTCATGCTAAACAAGCTCTCATCAGTTGATCCAGACTACCATCTCCCATACATATATATAATCAGTGTTCAGTTTATATTAAGATAGCAAATCCTTATGACAGGCTTCAACCCACTCCAACCTACAACTCTTCAGCTATCCATACCATTGAAAATCTGTTGACAGAATTCCCAAATCTACTGATGCCAATATTGTTGTCATGCCCATGTTGACTTCAAGTCGTTCTGACTCCTCATGTATAGGATAGTATCCATTTAAATACATAGAAAAGGGATGGCATAATGCAGGCTTAATATATAAGATTTGAAATACCAGGCACTCTTATACCTGGAGCCTAATTGTAAATATAGGGATTTTAACTCAGACTTTCAAGGTCCTTTACTATCCACACTATCTCATACTACTGTTACACATGACCACACACATGCAGAAAAGATAAATAATCACCAATATATGTATTTCATGCTAAACCAGCACTCATCAGTTGGTCCGGGCTACCATCTCCCATACATATATATAATCAGTGCTCAGTATATATCAAGATAGCAAATTCTTATTCTTTAATGGACAGACTTCAACCCACTCCAACCTCCAACTCTTCAGCCATCCATATTGGCATCAGCGTGAGATTTGGGAATTCTATCATCAGATATTCAATGGTATGGATGGCTGAAGAGTTGCAGACTGGAGTGGGTTGAAGCCTGTTCATTAAAGTATAAGGATTTGCTATCTTAATATAAACTGAGCACTGATTATATATATGTACAGAAAGATGGTAGTCTGGACCAATGGATGAGTGCTGATTTAGCATAAAATATGTATATTGGTGATTATTTATCTTTTCTGCATGTATGTGGTCATGTGTATCAGTAGTATGAGATAGTATGGATAGTGAACGGGCTTGAAAGTCTGAGTTGAAATCCCCTATATTTACAATTAGTATCCAGGTATAAGAGTGCCTGGTATTTCAAATCTTATATATTAAGCTTGCATTATGCCTATCCCTCTTCTACGCATTTAAATAGATATTGTCCTATACATGAAAGGTCAGAATGACTTGAGAACAACATGGGCATGACAACAATAATGGCATCAGTATGGGATTTGGTAATTATGTCATCAGATTTTCACTGGTATGGATGGCTGAAGAGGTGGAGGTTGGAGTGGGTTAAAGCCTGTCCATTAAAATATAAGTATTTTCTATCTTAATATAAACTGAGCACTGATTATATATATGTATGGGAGATGGTAGTCTGAACCAACTGATGAGTGCTGGTTTAGCATGAAATATGTATATTGGTGATTATTTATCTTTTCTGCATGTGTGTGGACATATGTATCAGTAGTATGACATAGTGTAGATTGTGAAAGGGCTTGAAAGTCTGAGTTCAAGTCCCCTATATTTATATTCAAAATCTTTTGATAAATTATAATTATTTAAAAAATATAAATTTAAACAATTAGAAAATATTAAAAAGCAAAATAAATAAATAATTTTGTTATAAAATTAATCCTAAATAATACACATTTTATTATGATTTAATTAGATTTAAGTATCTCAAAATCTAGTTCATACTTGCAAATATAATGATAATAAATTTAATTAATCTAAACCATTAGAATTCTAAGGCAGTATGTAATTTGCTTATACTGAATCTTTATTACGAATGTAAGTAGAGGAATTAGAACTCAGGATTTTTCAGTCTATTCATTCTCCATTCTCTATCAGGCAACCAATATACATGACCACACACATGGTTGAATAGTTGGAAGGGTGAGCAGATTGAAGTCTGTTCATTAAAATTTGAGGAATTGCTATCTTAATATAAAGTGAGCACTGCTTGTATATATGTGTGGGATATTATGATCTGGCCCAAAAGATGAGTGCTGGTTTTGCATGAAAATATGTAAAATAGGGAGCATGTATTTTTCACATGTGTGTAGTTAAATGTATTATTGATTGAAATAGAGTGAAGGAAGAATAGGCTGAAAAATCCTGATTCAAATCCCTCTACTTACATATACATTAGAATTAAAAATATAGGTTAACTAGATGGTTTTTTCATCCATCGGTGTAGTTCTATAACTTTTTAAAGTAAATAATAAAATAAAAAATATATAGTTAATTTCATGCACAAAATTACACATAGCTATAATAAATTTAAATAAAACGTCAATTTACTTCAATGACAAATGTATTAAATAGTATTAGACAAATTGAATACAGTAATATAACTTTGTGGATCCATGGATTATAAATATTTATATTTATTGAGATAGTTATTTCGTGATTGTGATATATATATATATATATATGATACATTATTTTATGACAAAATGCAAGTGTGAAAAACGAAAGAAAAAAGTAATTGAAAAGAAAAAGGAAGAGGAACAGTAATAATTAGATAAAGCAAAAAAGAACCGTGATAGATTTTAGTAAAACTTTTACGATCCTACACAAACATAATATAACATATGATAGCATAAAAAACATCAGATTTAACTTATTTTTAGTAGTTAAGTTTCATTACTAGTCTAGAATATTTATTAATTTTAATATATGAGAAATCAAACACTTTATAAATTCATGATAAAATACTCCACCCTCTCTGTTAACGTATTTAATAAAATAACATGCGTCTGTATATGTAACGCATATATGTGTTAGTGAATATGCGGAAACGTATATGTGTGCACATATATAAAATCGAATTTTTATTTAAATAATGTATATAAAATATATCTACATTCATATATTAACAAATATTAATATACAATTTATATAATGTATTCAACGATAAAACCTTTTTACCAATTAAATAATATATGGTTTAAATAAATAGTTACTTGTCAACTTACGCATTGTAAAGGAAATGGAAAAAACCAAAAGTTTTCAAAATTATACTTGAAAAATTAGTTTTATTTCATTGTATTAAATTTTTTTCTGATAGTGAAAATTTTTAGTTTATAAAATTAACCGAATTTGATTAGCAGTACAGCTAACTGATCTATTTTGAAACTATCTACTAATAATTACCACCAGAGTATAAACATTTTTTAAATATAAATTTGTTCTTGATTGATTTAACAAAAGTGTTTATGATTGAAAAGGTGTTTGAGTAATTTGAAAGAATGGTATTTAAAAACAAAAATATATTTGAACAGGAATTAAAATAGTGGTTTAAATTTTTGATAAGGTACATGAATCATTTAATATGTTTCCAAAATTTTAAATAATTAAGCAAATGTCTTTCATTATAGCTGAAATAATTCTTCATTTAATTTTGTCTAATTTTATCGATTCTAAGTATTTATTATATCCTCTCTTTCCAGTGCCTCAACACGGTTTTAATTTGGTCACAGGCAACGTCATATTTTATGTAATCATGTTATCAAATAAACTATATATTTCACACAGGGAAAAAAGCTCAATATATTTCAATCTTCTAAACTTCCAAAAGTGAGAAAAACCTCACAAATTTCCACTTTCAATTAAAGAAATTATTAAAATTCATGATATTTAGTACAAGTCTTGATGTAAGTGTGTACATTAAAAATAAATTCTATTATCTTAACTTTATAAGATTTAGAAGGCAACAGCTATTTGAAAGGAAAAAGAACTCAAAATGTAAGTAATTGTATGAACGTATTAAAAGTCATAAAAATAAATTTTCTGGCGATGCGTTTATAGAATAAACTTTAAAAATAAATGTGTTTACAAATTTATCATGCTTTATTGATTGCTTAAAACTATTTTTTCGGAAGTAAATTTCAGTGTTTATTAATATATTTATAGTTTTAAAAGAAAAATAAGATTCAATAGTAAATTCATGATAAACAAAATTGAAATACAAGATGCTAAATAAATTGGATAAAAAATAAAATAGTTAGTTTCTTGATAGTAATTATGAGAACCTTAAGTCACAGGTTGAACTTTTATTTAAGAATTTTTAGCTTTTAAGACAATGATTATAACATTGGAATGAATTGTTGTGGGTACTAAATTGAAAAAAAAAAGAGTTATTTTAACACAAAGTTTATTGAATGATTGTATGGTATTATTAATTCATTATACTCCAAAAATGAATTTAAATATCAACTACAACATTATCAATATTTGAAACAAATTTCTTTAAAAATAAATATTTTTATCAATACCATATTAATCATAGCATGCACATTTTATAATTAGGAAAAAAAAGTTTTGAATAGTTTACACGATATTCTTTCTTGTATTATAATTATTTGCAACTTTTTTAATGGTGATAACCTATGAACACTCACAATTTAATATGTATACTTTATTAAAATAAATATACAAAATATTATACAATCAATAGATACAATTTGACATTTAACTTAGTCAATAATGAACTAGTAATGCCAAATGACTGGACTCACTTTCAGCTACCTCATGAGTTCTAGTTTTAACTTTTCCAGCTGTATTGGACAGCTTGCCTTGAGTTTCTTAAAGGATTCTTCCAGCTGTACTAAATGGCTTGCTTCAAGTCTTCCATAGTCATAGCAGCTTCCAGTCCTATTGTGAACTTTCCTCCTCAATGCACAGATATATTGGTAGTGAATATAGTAAAAACATCTTCACTGTTAGAAGAGGTTTTAATGAAGAGCACATTCAGTCATTTAGGTAGACAAACATTCTCTCTCTTAAGAGCATGTACTGTCATTTAGATTAGACAAACATTCTCTGACTTGCCTCCAAAAAGACTGGCTATTTATTGCCAGATCCCCTACCTTACTGGCAGCAATCAGATTCAGAGAGCCTAATCAATGGTAGGATTTTATACACATATTTACACATTGGCCATACTTATGTTTTACCCTTTGGCTATGTTTATACATTAGTAAACCACATGTTTACACATTTGTTAGAAATGTATGCTCAATTTGAACAGATAAAGAAGGAACCTGGACTAGGTAGTCAATTGAGATGAGCTGGACAATGTTTTGTCCTTTTTGTTGGTTCTCAGGTTTTTTTGGTGTACTTGTCTTGTTCATCTTCCTTGTTTGATAGTATTGTCCCTGGGTGTTCACCTGGGTTGTTGTTATCTTTATTTTGGTTGTCATCATTTCTGCTTGATGTACTTCTTTCTGTGTGATTCAGTCTCAGTTGGTTTAGTTGGCAATGATATTGATATCCATCTTCTATATGAACAGTAGTGTAGAGCCCTTCCAGTTGTGTAACCACTGCTGGTATCCATTTTTTGGATCCATAATATATTCTGCAAACTACAGGAGTGCCTATTTGTACTTTTATCTTGTTAGTTTTTTGTTCTATGTATTCGGACTCAGGTTTCAGGACTGACAGATTAGTTTGCAGAGGTCTGTTGAATAGCTATTCTGTTGGAGTCTTTTCTGTTGCTGTATCTGATGTAAGCTGCTGTGCTAGTAGTGATCTGGCAATACTGGTATTCCACCTTCCCATATCCATATTTGTTATCATTTTTTTTGCTTTTTGAACTAGTCCCTCTACCTGGCCATTGCTTTCAGGATGGCATGGTGGGCTGTATACTATCTCAATGCCATTATTAGTGCAAAAGGTCTTAATGCACTTGATGTAAATGGTGAGCTGTTATCTGACCCTATTGTCTAGGTAGGCAATATGTAACAAATAGCTTTCTAAGAGCTTATATTGTTGCTGTGGAGTGAGGTGATGGGACTTCCATTACTTCCATCCACTTGGAGAATGAATCAACTACTATCAATGACAGTTTGCCTTTCCAAGAGACTTCAGGTTTAGGTCACTGGGCTGCTCTGTCTTTTGGTAGTATGTTTTGATTCATTTTACACTGCCTGCAGTGGTGGACTTTGGCTTCAATACAAGAATTTAAGATAGGCTACCACATGTATGATTTTGCTAGCATCTTCATTCAGACAATTCCTGTATGCCTACTCTGGATCCCCAGTAATGCAGCCATGTTTAATTGAGAGGTTCAGTCTACATATCTAGTAGGCTGAATGCAACTCAACTGGATTTTTATTTGGCCAACCCTGAATCCATTTTTGTACTTTTTGGAATCCAGGATCAGTAATGGTCCACATAGCCACTATATTACTGTTTAGTAGTATGCTTGAGTCCAAGTCATTCATATTAAACTGATTGATTTGATGTTGTTAGATTGTTTGCAGCATCTTCAGGCAATAGGCTTAATGCATCTACATAAGAAATGTTTTCCCTCAATATATTTTAGTGCAAAATTATAGCATGACAAAAAATTGAACCACTACAGCATTTGTGATGAGGCATTCTGAGGGAATTCTTTGTCAGATGAAAATATTTCCAAAAGTGGTCTATGATCTGTTTGTAGTATGAATGGTCTATAATATAAGTAGACATGAAATTTTATGATGCCATTGATTAAAACCAGGGCCTCTCTATCAATTTGAGCATAGTTTTTCTCAGCCTTTGAGAGGCACTTTGATACAAAGGCAATAGGGCTGTGTGTCCCATCATTATTTCTATGGAATAACACTGCTCCTGTTCCAACTAGTGATGATTTTTATGTTAGTATTAGCACCTTTTCTGAGTTAAAATGTGCCAGCACTGCAGTTTCTGATTATTAAATTTTTTATCTTTTTGAAGGTTTTATCATGCTTACTGTTTTATTTCCAGGCTGCCTTTTTGTCCAGTAGTCTGTATAGTGAGTGGTTCAGTACCCTTAGTTTTATGATATAAAAAACTCACAATAATTTATAAGCCCTAAGAAGGATTGAAGTTCTTTCTTATTTTCAGATGTTTTGGCTTTTTTTTTATTACCAAAACTTTATTTTGAGTTGGATGAATGACACTTGCAATTATCATGTATCCCAAAAATTCAAGCTTATTGGCTTCAAATATTCACTTTTTCAAGTTTATTTTAATGCCAGAGGTTTTGAATTTGTCTAGGAGTTTTTTGGTGGTACTCCAGAGTTGTTCTGGTGTTTGTGTCACTAATAAGACATCATCAAAATATGGTAGTGTACCCAATATTCCAGCAGCCAGTTGATCCATGACTCTCTGGAACATTGCTAGCATGACTGTTATTCAAAAGTGTTCATTTTGAATAACTCTTTATGGGTTATTATTGATAATGTTCTTGCAATTTAATCATTCACAGGTAGTTGCAAGTATGCATATTTTAGATCAATTTTAGTAAAAACAGTACCATCTGATAATGTGGATAGGATTTGTTTGACTGATGGAGCAAGAGTTTTGTTGATTGTGCATTGATAATCACTACATATACACTCATCATTTTCTTTGATGATTTGTACAATTAGGGTGACCGATTCTTAGGGTGATCGATTCTTAGGGTGACCAATTCTGAGTATGATAGGGGCTCTCTAACCACTGCTGCCTCCAATTTTTCAAGCTCCATGTCTACATTAGTTCACAAAGCTATTGGAAGTGATCTGCACTGACAACTAATGGTTTTTACCTCTATATTTAGTGGTAAATGGAGTGGTTGTCCTAAGTACAGACCCATATCTTTATTGAAGACTTATGAGTAATCAGCTCTTAATTTAGATAATGTTGTAACCTGGTTCACTTTTGTCACTGCAAATCCTAAGTGACTGAACCAGTCATGGCCTAATAAGTTACTATGACCACCTGATGACACCACCAGTGCTAGGTGTATAGTCTTGTTAGGAATAGTAATTTTAACTGTTGTTTGGCCCAACAATTTCATTTTATTTCCTTAATAGTCTGAGATTAACTTGCTGTCAGGATGCAGCTTATATTCATTGTTCTTATTAATGATAGCCCAGGTTTTTTTGAAACAATAGATTCTGCAGATCCTATGTCCAGTTCCATTCTAACTGGCATATTATTAATTATAATACTGGTATAAATCCAGACTAATCATCATTAATATGATTTATATAGGCAACTTGTTTGTTTTTCTTATAATTGCCTTTGCTATTTTTTGAATGGGATTTTTTCCTTTCTCATATCAGCTGTCTGTCTTTTTAATTTCATACAGGCAGCCTTTATATGTCTGAATCACTTGCAAAATGTACATTTGTATAGTGATGTGGGATTTCTGTATGGGTGTGATTTGTTTATTGTATCTATAACAATACTTTATACCTGTTGTTGTTGTTGAATTATCTCAGCTGGCTGGGTCTTTGATCAACCTAATGTTATGTTCAATTTTTTGCCCATCATACTTAGTAATTTTTTGTAATGGCTTTGCTCAGATAGCTTTTGATTCTTCTAGTTATGCTTGGCTCACAACTGTTTCAAAATCTAAATTTGGCATCATCAGCATTTTAAGTCTTAAATTGTGATCATTTTTACTGCAAATAAAATGATCACGAAGTGCTTCATTCATGAAATTTTTGAATTCTCATTTTAATGCCAAAGAAAAGATTCACATTGCAAATTCTCTTGCTTTTTCCCTCTCTGTCTTTGAATGCTGAAATTGAAATAACATCTCTGAATTATTGTCAGACATTTAGGGGAAAAATAATCTGTGAGTTAAAATTTATCAAAATCTAGGTCAACGGGTTTTTGTGCTGTAGATTGAGACTTGAGTGTCTCGTAAATTTGAGGACATATTACGGTGATTAATGTGAGTAATTTTACCTGAGGATTCTGGAACTGATTAGCCTGTAGGTAAAATATTAATTGCTCTTTGTAGCTTATCCAGCCATCAAGGTGCACTGGGTCAAAAGCTTCTATAGAGTCAATTAAATTAGCTATTTTTTTAATTTTCACTCATTTCTTCATAAGAGGAACAAAGTACTGATTTTTATTTTTGTTAGTTACCATTGTAATTACTTTTACAGTTAGTGTTTGCAGCTGTTCAAATCAATTTTGATTTTCGTTTCAAGTTACCACTCATAATTTTAAATTTTACTGCTACGTTTTGTGTCTAAAAACATCGGTGGTGACAAAGCTAACAATCCACTAGGGTAAGCTGCTGTCATTTTGTTGAGAGTAAAGCTCTCATGAGTGGTTGAAGATTTTAATTGATATACCTATACCTTTGTGGTCAATTTTTTATTTAAATAGATCTAAGTGATTTTAATAATCACTGTAATGTAAATAAGATAAATGTGTTTTATTTACTTCATTTTTCCAGTCAATTCTGTTGGAACTGGTGTATGTTATACTATTTTTCCAGTCAATGGAAAAAATATTTCTTTTGTCCCTGCTGAATCTGTTTTTCATTCGAACAGATCTAATCGATATATTTTATCATTAATTTGTAAATACTGTGAATCTATTTGCTTTGCACTCGCATATTTTTTCCAAACTGCCAAATCTGATTTTTATTCAGGCAGAATAGTGATTTTAATATGATAAATGTCTTTAAACGTACACTCATGTATTTACTATATACTTTTGTCAAACTGTGCCAACTCTGTTGTTTGGCATATTTTATACTATTTTCCAGTCATAGAAAAATTTTTTTTTTGTCTGACTGTACCAAATCTGTTATGTTTGGCTGAATTGCAGGGTTTGACTTAAACCAACCGTAATATCAAAAACAATGAACACTCACAATTTAATATGTATAATTTATTAGAACAAATATACATACATATTATATAATCAATTTTACATATAACTTAATCAATAATGAGCTGGTCATGCTGAATGATTGGATTAACTTTCAGCTGCATATATTAGCTTGCCTCATGAGTTCGAGTAATAACTCTTCCAGCTGTACTGGACAGCTTGCCTTGAGTTTGTTAAATGATCCTTCCTGCTGTACTAGACAGCTTGCCTTGAGTCTGCTGCAGTCATAGCAGCTTCCAGTTCTATTGTTGACTTGCCTCACTGTATAGATGTATCAGTAGTGAATATAGTAGAAACATCTTTGCTGCTGGAAGTGGTTTCAATGAAGAGCACAATCAGTCATTCAGGTAGACAAATGTTCTCTCAAGAGTGTGTACTATCATCTAGGTTAGGTAGGTGTTCTCTGGTTTGCTTCCAAAAAGGCTAATTATTTATTGCCAGATTTCCTACCTTACTGGTAAGCCTAACCAATGGTAGGATTTTATACTTATGTTTACACATTGGCCATATTTAATGTTTTACCCTTTGACCATATTTATACATTGGTAATCCATATGTTTACACATTGGTTAGTGGAAATGCATGCTCGATCCTATCAGATAAGGGAAAAATCTGAATTAGTCCATTTCTGAAGGCAAGATTTGATATGACAATGGTATTATTTCAAGTCTTTGCATTAAGAAAAGTTTTGACTTTAATATACCTGTTATTATTTTTAAATATAAAACCTTTAAAATTTTAATTTCAATTTATGTATAAAATAAGTAATATATTTGAGATTCATAAATTTTTTGTTTATAATAACAATGAACATGTCACTATGAAGTAATAAACTTACAAATTCAAATAATATATTCTGAAATAAATAAGCACATTCCAAAATATTACATTCATGCATGCACAATAAACATTTACACAACTGTAATGTATAAATTATTTATATAAATCACATTACTACTTTTACCTATTCTCGAAAAGTTCATTCTATAAAAAGTGAAATAAATTTTTATTTATTTATTTTTATAATAGATAAAATAGGCAGTTCTTTGCTTTGGGATGCTTGAGATTGGATGTTCATAGTGGAGATGATTGCGACATAAAAGATACCATATTTACTGGCAATATACAATGAGTTATTTCCATTCTATATAGTTAAATCATTCTAACAAAAATTCCTTGGACAAATGAATAATCTATTAGATAGCATAACTTAATTCTTTTTAAATTAGTTTAGAAAGTACTCAAGTACTCAATGGATAGAGCTCTAAAATTTCCTTTAGTGAAATTAGAATTCAAATTCAAAGAAAACAAAAACAAGTCATGTCACTTATTAATTGACTAAGATGTTATTTCAAATCTTTTTCAAAAAATGTAACTTTGATAATAGTTTTTAGCCAAACATTTTCCAGTGAAATACGGGATTACTGGTGCCCATTGTTGACCTTAGCCTGGAGTAATTCCATTTCCCCATTTCCTAATTATTTATATCTTTAAGATCAAAACAAGAATAATAGTCATTGTAGTCCTACTTTTAGTATTTAGGGTCAATATATAACTTTCTATTGATATCAGAAAAATGGCATACCAAATTTCAAACACTTAAAAGTCATCTCACATGCATGTGTCGAAATTTTAATCAACGTTCTAAAAATTTCCCATAGCCATTTCTATCTATTTTTTAAACATATAATTTTTATATAATAATGCTTTGCAAAATTTAAGGAAATAAATAAATAAATTATATTAATTACATTAATAAACACTTTATGCAAATATTAAAAATAAAAACATTTTTTGTCACCCTTCTATTTCTAATTATCTATTATTTTCTTTGAATGGATTAAATTTCTGTAAAAAAATACTAAATTTCAAAAATAATATAATATAATGAATACACACCATTTTTCTTAATACTGATAAAATTTATTATCACCAATTTTACATTTATGTATAATAAATAAATTGTACACATACATTTCATCCACATGTATATGCAAGATGTACACAATGTGATTTATATTTTAAATGAAATATTACTGCTCTTAACTCATTTTAAGCACGAATAAACAAAAATATTGATACTTTATTTAAAATGAAAATAAACTAAATATTATTCTAATCTATTGGATATAAAATAATGTATTAAATTTATTATATTACTAAATTAATTTTAAAATAAGAACTTATATTTTAAAACTATCATTATTTTTTAAAGCTAAAGATTTTTTTATTTACAAATTTAGATTACTAATGTATATTCACAATATATATATATATATATATATATATATATATTGTGAATATACATATATATATATATATATATAATTAAAAAGCCAACACTTAGACGATCTCAATAACAATAATAATCAACAATGTCAAATCTATCATCAAGGCAACCTCCTTTTTGCAGCTTGATAAGTAATTAAAATTATTGATAGAAGAAGTTTAAATAAACCTCCTTAAATAAGTAAATACAACCTGTTCTGAATACGACTAATAAATAATCAATTATAACATTATAAACTGCAATTATAATTTTCTAACAAAGTATTACTTAAATAATAAATATAATACACCACTCTCTTTCATGCATTACTGAAAACTTACTGAAATGATATCAATGTCTTTAAAATTTGATATCAAAATATTTAAAATTTCATCCACCATCCCCTGTAAATTTAAGAAATTAGGAAACCTACCTAAAACATTTTAGTATCATATTGCAATGTGAATAATTTATAATAAATGTACAAAATTGAAACAAATTATACTGAATATAAATATATTAAATATCCCATTTTAAAATTTTATTCAAATAAATCTTGAAACAAAAAAACAGAGATTCTGAATTAAATAAAAGTGTTTTTAAAAAATTATTGTTGGTTTTTGATTAATATGCTATGACTTGGATAATATGTGATGTTAGCATGACTGTAAATGTAGTACACATATATGTCTGTTTCTTATTTACTCTTTTATATATATATATATATATATAAGAGTAGAATAAGTTTTTTATATATATATATATATATATATATATATTAATAAAAAACAATTCTACTGTGATAAAAACATATCCTGTCACAATATATATATTGTGACCTTTTATTTAGGTCCCTGTATTAAATAATCCAAAATTTTAAATCATAATAATATATCTAGCATGAAAATCTTAATAAGTGGCTTTAAATAAAGACTGTTCTGGATGCACTAGGAAATCTGCTTGAGTGGAGAAAATGTTTTAAACCCAGTGTAGGCTTGTACTAGAAATAAAATGATAATTTTATAAGTATTATTATTAATTGGGAGATAAATATTGCTATTTTATTATTGTTGAATAGAAATTGAAATAAATAAACAAATAAATTAAATGTACTAAATCTTGTAAAAGAAATGGTTATAATCAATTTCTTAAGCATATTTTTTTTTGTAGTGAATCCAAGACTGTCTTACATATCATGAATAGTTGTTTAAAATGAATGTAGAGAGAGTAATATTAATATACTCACACTAAGGTTATTGGTCTATTTAGCACTACAATGCGTTGTAATAAAAGCTATATAATAAATAACAAAGTTGTAGGGAGGGTTGATTAAGAAAAAGAGAATGAGAATCAACAGAATTCAACTCTAATTCTATAAAAATAAGGAAGAAAAAGCTGAAAAAGTCAGAAATATTTGGAATTTAATTGAATAGGATTATAGTATATTGTATCTAAAATAATGAAATAGAAATCTTCAAACCTTGCTATCGTTTAACACCATTTTCCATCCGATTGATGGTTCTTAAAAGTCATACTGGAAAGGAAATGGAAACCCTGTGGATCATAACTTACTCCCATAAATATTGCTTTAAACCCAGAACAATTCAAGAAAAAGTAAGCTTTGGCTTTTATTTTGTTCATATTTTTAAATTTTCAGATTTAAAAATGACACATAAATTATTTACATTTAAAAGAAAGAGCTGATAATGTTTGTATTTCACACCATTCTTACACATAAAGCAGCGTTCATTTGAAAATTGTAATTTCAAAAAAATAATTCAAAATGATTTAAAGAAAGGTTTTAGAAGATATTATAAACAAACTCAAAAGTCATTTTTATATCATATAATTTTAATAAAGTTAAAAAATAATTGCGTGATTTTATTCTCTATCCTTTCTTAAAAAAAATAAAATAAAACTCATCTGCTAATTTTTTCTTTAGCGCAAATTTGGGTAATGATAAAAAGAATTAATTACAGATTAATTGAAATGCTAAGGATATCGCATTTATAATTTGATAAATTCTCCTTGGTATTGCTAAACAGTTATTACCTTGCCAAATGTAATTAAATAAATATTTACTTTTAAAATTTTACTGTACAACACATATAAATAAGACTTTAAAAATGGTTTAAAAATGACCAGATTAGTTAAAGATTGTTACATATATATTATTGCAGAAGGAAGAACAAAATCAATAAATAATTTTTAAAAAAAAATTGAATGTGTTAATTATAATGAAATTCTAAAGTCATTTTAAGGAAAATTATCTGGATTAAAATGTGAATAAACCGATTTTAATTATGCTACACTGGAAAAATGTTTAAATATCTCACTATCTGACATCGGTACATAAACCAATGGGCGATTTTTTTTTGTCTTTGCCTTTGGAAAAGTATTTGAATATTGTCTGATTATATTAACATCGAACAGAAGAATCAAAATATATATATGCATTATTTTTGGAATGTTTACTCATCATAATATCAGTTCTAATCATTTTAACTTACCAGGATGAAACAAACTTTGACTAAAAAGGATAAAAATATAATGGGAGAAAATGTTCGTTTATTATTTTTTTATTAGTGCTGTGTTATTGGTATAATACTTACATCAAGTATCATTTGGGATTTTTTTTATATGTACTTATTGTAGTATAAATACGTTTAAAAGTATATAAAGATGTATAAAATATATACACTTATTCTATATGTATTTTTCTATTTTCCAACTAAGGGAAACATAATATTAAATGTCATTGGGGGGAGAGAGATATATATATATTTCTTGCACTTTTAAAATAGCCTTTAATATTTTATTAAAGAGTGAACAAATAGACATTTTATTAGAGATATATTAGAATGACTTAATTGCTTTCTCTTATAAAAGAATTAATATAAGTTTTTTATTTATTTATCAAGTTTGCCTATGAAAATGTCCATTTTAAATATGAAATGTTGATTTATTTATGTTTTATCAAGCAGTGATTCACCTATAGATAGGTTAATTATAAAAATGATAGCATTGTGAACATAGGCAATGTTTTAGTGACATGTGTGTATTTGACTTTGGAGGTTGGTTCCTGCTTTAATACACCAAACCTATTTGTCTCAAATTTTAATCAATTATTAATTGTGTAATTGCCCTTATCATATTCTGATAAAAGAAATGGCTTTAGTATGATGCACTACTTTATAACTTTTGAATTTTAAATTTAAAATTTCTGCATATTCTAAAGTCCTAAATATACTGTTGTTTTCATAATTTAAGTGCTAGTTCAGCTTAAATAAGTTTCATTATTTCATTCTTTAAGATAGGCTAAATAGTAATAAGTGATACTCTTAATATCACTGTATAAGTTAGTCACATTGACTAAGAGTACAGTCAATGGTATATCAGGTATTTTCCCCATGCCTGAGTTTAATTTAATGTATTGGTTTTATTTCATACAATGTCTCTAAATTAAAATTTGTAAATATTGTAAATAAATTTTGTTGTGTTAAGAATTTATTTGGTTGTCTGTAGTTTTATTGCTAATCATCACACACCTTATTATTGTTATTACTATTGACATATCAGTAGATTATATATATTGAAATCATCATTGACCAATGTACAATTAACTATATGTTGTTATATCCTAATAATTTGGGTAAGCCCTATAATTTATTAGTACATCTAATGCATCATCACACAATAATTAAATATTATTGACCTGGAGTACATAATGTGATAAGTGACATACTAAAAGGTAAACACTTAGTCTTAGTTTAATCAGTTTATTTGAATCCACAAATCAGTTTATTTGAACCCACAAATTTATTATTCACTGATCTTGATCACATGGTTTATAATTAGTTGAAAAAAAATTGGTAAGTTATTGTTTTTAATTATTAAAAAGTCATTCATATTTCTAAATTTTAAAGTTTATATTAGTTATAGTTTCTTTAGAACTGCTAAATACAGTTGTTAATTTGAGTTTATGTTAAGAGCTGTCATGTGCATTATATTTGGGTAGTGGCAAAATCCCTCTCACTCATCCAAATATATGTTGTATAACAATTTTGAAATGCTAGAACCCTGAGAAGAATTAGTTGTTAAGTTTCAAGGTAGGATTTAAATTTGTAATAAATTTTATAGCTAGTTATTTATTATAGTTGTACTTGAAGTAGATTACTTTCACTGTTTTATGAAAGTCAACCAAACTTTAAGATGTAAATTACTTCTTTTGTCACAAAATGTATGGTTTATTTTGACTTTATGATGAATATTCTGGTTGTCAAGCTTGGAATCCCTATTTTTATTTAGATTATCTTCTTAACATTTAATACAATATTAGTTTATAGTTCAAGATTTTCAGTTTTCATCATCAACATTGTTTGCATGCTTTTATTATTCATTCTCATTTGATATTAATTCATTATCATAATTGATTAATCATTCATTAATTTTATTCTTTTATCATCTTAAATATTCATTAACTCTTATTCTATCTTTACCTTAATCATTCATTATTCTCATACATCTTAGTTTCTTTTTTCTTCATTCTTAGACTCATTTCATTTTACTAATTAATTATTAGTCATTTATTGGTTTGATGGATATTAAATTTATTTCATCATATTTGGTTTGTTTGTTTGTTATGGGGATTCTAAAGCCGGTCTGACCAGAAGTTATCATCTTTATTAATCTTCTATGATCTCCTGTGGATCTATAGTTTCATGCTAGTTTTATGCAATAAAGAAATCATCTCATTAGTTTTACATTTTTTTTCTTTATGCTTAAATTTTTGATTATTCAGGTAGTGACGGTTCAAAGGGCAGATTTGGTGCCATGAAATGTGTGACCAGATTCGTATATCTGATTCCAGTGTTCAAAGAGAAGAACACAAAGGTGAATTATAGCCCCAAATGTGAGTCTAGATTAGTGGTTGATCTAAAGGAAAGGTCACAATATATATGTAAAATCTTTAAATGTTTTTCTGTAATGATGTCATGTGATATTCATGTTAAACATTTATTCATTAGAGGGCATATTTTTCAATGAAAAAAATAATTACTTGTTCCACCAATAATAAACCATAACTTTTTTATGAAGCATTTTATACAAAGGAAGTAATTTGTTAAAGCAAGTGATTAAAAAAAACTGAAATTGATGGCCTTTCTACAGGTCTGGTACATTTCTGGAGTTTAAAAAAATATGATATTGGAATAAAACTTTTTGAAGAAAAAAATGCTTTGAAAAAAATCAGTAGGTGCTTTTAAGTGCAGTACAGAACTGAAAGTTATAGTATTTAAACAGTGAAGAAAATGTGACTATAGTACATAAATTCACATTTGAAATGTAATATTTAGTGAGGTAAAAAAAATAAGTAAATGCTGTAGTACTTTATTTACATTAGTTTTGGTTAGTGAATAATTGAATTCATGTAATTTAACATCATATTGTTCATAGTTCCATGGTAATATCTTGCATGATTGAAATTTTTTAAAGCAACCAATTAAAAAACTATTGCAAAAATGATAACTTTTTCATAGGAGAGGTACATATGCTGGTTGAATTATATATTTTTAGTGAGTTTTAGTTTGATAAAGAATAGAAATTAAGTGATTATATCTATGTAAATAGAAATAACTTTATCTTTTGATATCACCAGGAAATTATTAATTACTATTAAATGACAATCCTCCTTAAGTCTATACAAGTTTTCTTCATTAACCTATAATAACTTATTTGTTGAAGTTTATTGAAATAAAAGAATCTCTTGCACTTCAAACCCAAATTCTTATAAGAATTAAAACCAATAGGCTATTTTTATAGGTCCAAGAATGTAGAAGAATAGCATACACATGACGGTCAACATATTAGACTTCAAGCAATAATAATAAAATTAATTCAGCTGCCCTCTAGTTGTTATGCTCAATAATTTTTTGGAGTAGGAAAATAGCTTTCTTATCATGTTTTGAAGATAGTTAAAAAATTATCCTGAATAGAGGAGTAAATGTTAAATCAACTGTGAAATTTACAATTTCAATTGTTACATATATTACATGCTATAATTATATATTTATATTTAATATCCATTGCCAGAAACTAAACTAGTAGCAAGTGAATCAATTCATAGTTAAATAAATAATCAAAATTAAATTATAAGTTTGTAATCAATGATTTCACTCTTTTGACAGGAAAACTATTAGTAGTGAATTTGTTATTTAATTTTTACTAATGATGTAAATGTCAAGGCAAAAAATCAGCAGTAGTAAATTTGTAATTTAATTTTGGTTAGCAATTTAGTTGTAAATTGCCTAAGAGTGATTATGATTAAGCATACTTACAAAATACAAATATATAATTGAAATCAATTTGCAACAAAGTTCATCATATAATTTTACAAATAAAATCTTTTTTTGATATAGTTCATATTTTTAAAAGTAATTTCTTCTTTATTAAATATTTTTAGATATAAACTTGTGTATATATATATCATTAAAAACCAATCAATATTTAGACAACCCCAATATCAATAACAATCAACAATTTCAAAGTGTTGTCAAGGCAATCTCCTTTTAACAATAAAAATGGATATATATATATATATATATATATATATATATATATATATATATATATATATATATATATATATATATATATAGTAAATTATATATTTAACTCCATGAGTATGACATGTGTTTTAAAGCATTAAATTTTTTTATATAAGATTATTGTAAGTAAATTTATTTATTCATAATACTGTAATAAAAATCTTAAGTTATATGTTTCAGTAATGTAGGTTAAAGTAATTCCATTAGCCTATTTAGTTAGAAGTTATTTATTATCTTAGACTGTTTAATATTTACTTAAGAGAATAAAATTAATATTTTTGAAACTAAAGAAGAGTTAATTTAGAGCTTAATATGTTTCAAATAAATGTAATAATAAATAAAGTTAGTTTATGCTAGCTGAAATAGTTAACTTTGTTAAGATTTTTAGTTATTAATTTTTTAAAATAAATAATTTTAAAGTAATAGTTATGATTTATTAATATCTATGTATATGAAGGTATTTAAAATCAGAGTTCAAAGTAGTAACAATAACGGGTTGAGATTAGTCTTAATTTTAAAACACTAGTTTTAAATATTAATCAGTAAGTAATTTATTTTTATTGCATTAAAAATCGTTATATTTAATGTGCATGTGTGTGTAAATGTCTAATGCGTGCAGATAAAATATTGAAAGTTGAAAAGATTTATTAAAAGTGTATTTTAAAAATTGAATACAATCAATCAGTTTTAAATTATTAAAAAAATAGCTTTTAAATAATGCAAGGTAAAGAGTAAAAAAGAGGTATTTGAACAAAAGGATGTTTAATCTGAAAATAAATAGATAATTTTTATTAATATTAAATAAATCATTTATTGCAATAATTAAGCTGTAATTAAAAAATTCACTTTCTTTCTAGACAATCACATGAGTTAATAATCTGGATTGATAGAGTTCAAGGTCAGATCAATTAACATGATAAAAGTTGCTAGTAATTTAAATATTATAACAAATACTGGGAGATTGGTTTAAAATACCAAAAAATGCAGTAAAAACCCTGATGTGCATGGGTGTATACAACACCTACACTAATGTAAAAAGAGAATCTTAATCTAAATTTTAATAATAATAATAATAATAATAATAATAATAATAGTAATAATAATAATAATAATAATAATAATAATAATAATAATAATAATAATAATAATAATAATAATAATAATAATAATAATAATAATAATAATAATAATAATAATAATAATAATAATAATAATAATAATAATAATAATAATAATAATAATAATAATAATAATAATTAAAAAATTTAAGTTTTATATTTCATCATTCTTATGCCTGAATGAAAAAAAATTTAAAAGTCACCCATCACCTTATTTCTCCTGAAAACATATGCCTAACTGATTAATCAAACAATAAGTTTAAAAGGATTCTAAAAATTTCTAATGTTTCAAAAGAAGCCAAATGAAAAAAGAATTCATGTAAGGAAAAATACTTTGTTTCATTTTATGTAAATATTAGGTAAATTCTGAACTTTTTTGCTATAAGTCTATCTTCAGCAAATTTTAACCAACTTTCAGTTAGTTATTAATACAAATTATTGTTACTAAAAATAGTCAATATATTTATATTTATATTATGCTAAGATATAGAATGATGAATTTTGAAAAAAGTATTAAGTCTATAAAAAAAAGCAGCAACAATTATTTAGAATTGTCTTATAAAATTATAGTAAAAGACCAATTTATGAAAATCATCTCTTTAATTATCATCAAGAAAAGTCTCTACCCTGATTGTTTTATGCTAAAACAAATAATATAACTATTAATTTCAAATTTACTTATTCAGTTATTTATTTGGATATTTTTAAAAAATTGCTGATTGATTTAAACATGTTGTTTTGCATTTACAAAAGGAATGTTTATAATTTAAATTTGCAGAGTCATAATTAATGTTGCTTAAAATATCGACTTATTATAGCAAAAATACTTCATAAAGAGCAATTTATATTTAAAATTATCCCTTTGTTCATTACTCTTCTGATTCCCATTGTCATTAAAAATGTATTTTGAAAGAAACTGTTTGCTATTACAATTATCTACCGTCAGCTCTCATGATTATCTTGAAGTTGTTTAAACATTTTTTTTTCAAAATTTTTTATTATAAATTTTCATCTTTGTGTCTGCTCTATCTTAATAAAGGACTGTCTGTGTTCCCATATTACTTCAAGAAAGAACAGAAAAAGCACTTGAAACAAGAGATAATTTCCTATCTAGGAAAAAACTTTTAATCTCTAATATAAACACATAAAAATATTATAATAATGTATATGTTTTTTTTGATATATTTAAAATTATTATAGTATTATATTGTTATTATGAATTATATTATCATAAATATGTTTATGAAAATGGTATTCAAAGACATATGGCAAATGGTGTTTATTATGTGAGTTAGTTTTATTGTTCCAGAGTTTTCTGAATGATTATTTAAAATTATATAAATGATTGTATCCAGAGGTATAACAGCCATTTTATATATTAAGAAAAGTATTTTATAATAAAAGTATTATAAATATCAGTATGTGCATAAAAATTTTAAATAGTTTATAAATAAAGTGTTGTCACCATTATGTTGTCACCATTATACAATAACAGTTTTATCAGAATTTATGTAATCTTAAACTGAAAGAATAAATTGTATGCTTTTGTATGAGAGTGCAAGATGGATAATTATTCATATGTTTATTATTATTATTAGCTCCATGCCTTTTATAATTAGTTATTAGTAATATAATTTTGAGGCAATTTTAAGTGAATATTATAGTACTTTTATATTATGTTCATATTTTTATAGTATGTTCATATTTTCCCTAGTTCATATTTCTCTTATCCACTTTACCTAGGATTTTAATATTAGAATATAATTTTGGTGTACATCCACAGACACATTCCACTTTACAATTCATTATTAGCTTCATTTTCCTTTTTTTAATTTAAATTATATTATCAAGATTGAGCGTAGTTATTTCCCACCCAACATAGGTATTGTTAATGTTATAAGTATCTTATATTGCATAATATTTATTGCTATTGTATTAACATTTATTAAGCATCTCCACACTGACTTTCAATACTGTATTTGCTTAAGAAAAGTGTGTAATATCTCCTAGTAACCAGGAAAAAGGCATAGAAATACATTGTTTTACTTTATGCATACTGGTTGTACATAATGACTGTATTTGATGAATAAGAGAACAATTAGGGTAGTGAATATAACTTATATGATAAAATTGTAGAAATTGTTTGAAGAAATGTGCACTTACGTATAAAATTGTTAATATTTGTGAATATAGAATAGTAGATTGAAAGAAATAATAATTATTATAAATAAATATTTCTTTTATATGAATTCTTATATATTGTAAATAATTATTTTTATTATTAATTAAATATATTTTTTGTTTCATTGCCATTATTAGTACATCTATTTATAAGAAAATCTTTTTAATAAATAATTATTTTTTAAGAATACATTTCAATGGTCACATAGTATTTGTACATTCATTTTGCTAATAAATATTTAATTATCCACCTCATTGTTACATAGTTGGCAGCATAAAAAATACCTTTACTGCCTTCTATATTATTTGATATTGCTTATTCAAATTTGCATCAGAAAATATAATATTTCTCTATTTTATTGTCAGTAGAAGTGAAATAGTAATATTTAAATAATTGTAAAGTATTTAGAAATGTTTTTCAAATTACCAATTATATATTACTTAAATATTTGTGTACTCTGTTATTATGTAATTTTATTTCTATTTTCTTAAAAATACTGAGATGCCAAAATAAACTAAGAGAAGTGTCAATTATTCCATGTTTAGCTTAAATAATAACTATCATATTTTTTATTAAGAAGTTAAATATTACCATTACCATTTTATTTTAAGTGCATTTTAAGTCTGAATTTGAACCCTGAGGTCAAGGTATTTTATACTTGTAAAAAAACTTATATTTGAGATCAAGATATTTTAAACTTGCAAAAGAATTTATATTGGTGATAAATATATTTTAAAACATGAGATAAGAAACTTAAAATTAAAAAGAACCTATATTTGAAATAAAGGTATTTTAAGAACTAAGCTAAAGTATTTTGAATTAAAAAAAAAACATTGTATTTTAATAATTATATTTTGCCATGGTATTGTCTACAAGAGGACTCATAGTCTGGTGTTTTAAAAAAACATGTTATATGGGATCTGGTCATGTAACCTCTGATTGTTTTGTTAGTCATTGGATTTTTGTTTGGTCCATGTTCAGCAAGATAGATTGTTGGGTTACAATAAAAAAAATATAATAAATAATCATTCATATATTAAAAATCCAGTAAAATTTCTTTTTAAAAACTTTATTTATTTATATGAACCCATATATCCTGCAATACTTTACCACATGTTTCCAACTTTCAACTACTTCCTTGTAGTCATTATCAAGGACCTCCCCTCTTCTTTATTTTTAAATCTAATTTTTTATTACTTCTTACACAAATGTACAAAACATTATTATATTAAAGAACTGAAAATTATATGATTTTCAATACTAAATTAATCTCTAGAAAGCTTATTGTAAAGTATCTATCCTATTTCACAATAACATTTCTATAGAGTATTTCAATTCTATACTATTTTATATAATTTTTAAAATAACTTTTATGAAATAAGTATATATATATATCAGCAACTTTAAAACAAAAACAAAACTTATAATACTAAACGTATATAATTTAATTTTGAAAATTATTTATAAAACTATAATTTAAAATGACCACAAATATTTTCTAATACTTGGATGTAAATAGAATTTTCATTTAAATAACTTCAATAAAACTTTTTTTATTTATATTTTGAAATAAAGCTTTTAATTAAGTTGTATTGGAAAGTCAATAATTTGAGAATCTGTATACTGAACTAAGTTCGTTCAAAGCAAAGGCTTCTTTAACCGTTTATTTTAGTTAATGATTTTCTTCTTCTACGCTAAAGAGGAAAAGATAACATTAAAAAAAAACTGATCATTTCTTTTGAAATATTTGACGTTTTCTGAAAATGATTTCTTTTTCCTGTAGAATAATATAACTTAAAGAAATAAAATATGGTTACATATTAATCAACTTTATATTGAAAAATTTTAAATAATATTTTTCATTATTCATTCTAATTTAGACTTTAATTTTTTTATTTACTTAATAATTAGATAATTTTATTTTTGTTTATTATTTACGTAATTAAATATATAATTGATGAATTTGTGATACGTAATGTGATATAAAATAGCTTCTTCTTAGAGGAAATCAGAAGTTTCGATGCATAGAAGCCATGGATCTAGAGATCTTGTTAGATAAGTTAAACATTGTTTTCTCTGAAGACTTTTTTATACTATGGTTTCAACATATTTATTTTTTTTAATTCATTATGACTTTTAAGTATCAAATCATTCTGTAATGATACATTTTTTTTTACCACATTCCATTTTAGCAAACTTTTATTACCGCCAATTGCCTTATTTTTTATTTTTGTCATTAAGTGTTAATCAAAAAAAAAATCATATTTTTCTTTTTCTTAATCTGATGCTTTTTCAATTCCTCTTTAAACATCCTACATTCCAATATATAAATCTTCTTTTATCCTACATCAATCTCATCTACAAAAATTCAATTTTCATTTTTATATCTTCTTTTAGTATTCAAAATTTTTAATCTTATTTCAAGCTCCCACTTATGACATAAACTATTGTTGTGTATATATATGTGTGTCTAAATTATTTTTTTATTTATATTAATTTTCCATAATTTCACTTCTTTTCTTATAACCCCATTTAATCTACTTTCTTTATGTAGCCTTTCATAATTGTCACTTTAACATATTACCTATACATCAACTCTTCTTCTTATTCAGATACTAAGATATAAAATCTCCATTCTTTATATATTAACATTTTTAAAAAATGACACATTAAACTTATTGTTCTTTCAACTTAATACAACTAAATACTTCATTTTATTGATCATTTTATTTACATATTTTAGTCTTCTATTTATAATTGCACAATTTTCTACTTAATTTATATTTACTTAATTCTTTTTGAGTTTTATCTAATTCTGAATATTGTGGCAATATAAAGTTTTTCCTTTTAAATGTTAAATAATATACCTTATTAATAAAAAAATAAATTAATTTTGTCCATCATATATTTAAAGGAGTATCACATGTTAGAAGTAATTATATACATTGATTTATTCTTAGAAAAAAAAATTTCTTATATAAAAGCTATATATTTAGAAAACCTGTTGACAAGCTAAATATTTCTGCTTATGAAAACTTTTATATTATAGTTTTAACCCATCTATTTATCATATAAGAAACGTTCTCTTTTAATTAGACGGTAGTCATATTATTTCATTCATATCAAATTATGTAAACATCAATTTAGGTGTAATAAAATTGAAAATTTAATTCCAGCATTAGTATGAGACATTTATTTTAAATATTAGCAATGGATTTTCTGATTTTATTTGTGATCAATGTTTCTTTATCTTTTAAATTGTTATTGTAAGATATCATTACTATTTTTGAAAAATTTTGAAGTAGTACATATTTACAAAATAGAAGACACAACGTGTATTTAAAGTTATAGACTCATCACAATATTTTATTTCTATAGTTTATGGACTATAATCCTAAATTTATTTAATAAAGCAATAGCAAGTTTTTAGTTTAATGTTTATAGCTAATGAATATTAGCTTAAAACACACTTCTTACATTAACATAATTATTTATAAGAGTATATTTGTAGATAATAGATTTCTTTCCATTTTTTACATAAAGTATTACATGTTGTAGAATAGATGTCTTTTAAATTCTTTTCATAGAAATTAGTCTATAAACTATTAACTCATTTTTACCAAATATCAATTAGTATAAAATATGCTTAAAATATCAACTATTTCTTTATCTCCATCCATAGGTTGTAAATATTCATGCTTCATTTAAATTCAGATTAGAATCTTTAGCAAAGTAAATCAATAAATAATCACTTAAGTCAACAATTTAAAATTTACTTTAGTCTGTTCAGATTTTATTTATTAATTACTTTATGCTTTTAAAGTTGTAATTAATAATGCTTTTAACTAATTATATTTTTATAGTATTTTAATCTGACATTATTATTATTTTTTAACACTAACACAATATTACTTGAATTTCAAAGCTTACTATATTAACATGACCCTTTCTCTATATATATTCTAGTACTATTTCTTATAAGTTTTAATTATCAATGGTTAACATATAGAAGTACAGTTTAATATCTACTTTAGATTGAATTCTGGAATTTGTATGTATCAATACAAATTTAAGATTCAAAGATGAAAGCAGTGACATTATGCAGCTAACAATTATTTTCATTTTTAAAAAAATATCATTTGTTTAAGTCTGCAATTAAAAAATGTTAAAGGTTTAAATCCAAGCCAGTTTATTTATATAGTTATACAAATCTGACACTAACATTTTTAACCAGGGAGAAAAATGTCGATGTTTAAAGTAGAACAGAAGCTACTTTGTTGATCTACTATTAGATCTATATAATTATAGAAGCAGCTTTGTTAAGGTTCAAAAGCTTGATAATAAAAAAGGTTAAAGATCATTGTCAGATGCATTCTAATATTGAATATGAAGTTTTTAGTGATTAAGATAAAGCCATAAAATAATTTTTAGAATGGGGATTAAATTGTATTATCATATGGCAAACACTGATATCTCTAGCCAACAATAGATGGATTTGAAGACAAAAAAACTACTATTGTCATTATTTTATCTTAATGGTACATAAAATATTTGCATCATTCAAAGTTTCTTTATGGTGTGGATGATTTTAAAATGTTTAAGTATTAATTTTATGTTGAAAAAAATCTAGAAAAACTGAAAGTGATTGTTAAGAAAGTTACTTTCTAAAAACGAATAAATATTATTTTAAACTATAGTTTAGAAAATAGAAACTAATAATAATTTATTATCATCATTATTATTATTATGTTTCAAAAATAAACTTTATTTTTTACTAAGGGTTACACTGCTTGCCGACATATACATATGCTTACATTGTTTAATTTAGGAATATATATATATATATATATATATATATATATATATATATATATATATATAGTTTTAATTTAGATGGTTACATATTTAAATGGAGGGGAGGGTTTACATTTGTACATGGATTGATGGGATAAGTTAGTTAGAGGGCTTTAGAATGCATATGCATAACATTACAATGGTATTTTTACATAAAGTTGGGGAAAGCTTTTAAAGTTCATTGTTAATGATAGGTTCTGGGTAGTTAAGTAATCTTGTTGTTTGGATTGTGTTTACTGTTATATTGTCCACTAAGTATTAGTTGCCTGGTTACCATCCAGGTTATTGGCATTTTTTATTAAGGCCACTGTCAGTTAGTTCAGCTGTTATGTGCATGGGGTGTGATGAAGTATGAGGTTTGGTTGCATGAGTGTCACTTTATCTGTTGGTTTGGTGTTAATCCAGTGGGTAGTATATGGATGGTTGCTTCTGTTATTCCTTCATGGTGTAGTTTTATGGTGTCATATAGCTACAGTAGAACAGGATGCAAGTTTTAATAAGTTTGGGGTAAACTGTAGATTGATATGCATGTGTTTGGCTTCATGTAAATAACTTCAATTGATATAAACTGTGTGATTATTGACTTGCAATAGTGCATTTTTAATGGGAAGTTTCTGTAGATGCAATTGGAGCTGTATTGGATGGTGACTAATCAGAGGCTTGATTTTTGTCTAAGGAATGAGCAGGTGATGGTAAAAATATCATGTTGTATTATTTTGTTGTCTCTAGATTTAAACTGCATCAGTTTGTTGTATAATACAGAAGAGTGGTTATATTGTTACTGAAGGCAAAAGTGCAGCTAATGCACCAAAATGAATATAAAATGAATGTGGTGAATGGGCCATTGAGATTGAGGTTCTACAGAATTGTAGTAATGATGTACTGGAGAGTAATGTTGATATCTCTGCATGCTTTGAGCATGTCCAGTGCCAAGTCATGAAACAGGTGTTGTTGATATTCCTTTGCTCAATGGCTTAAGATGCAGAAATGTTTTTACAAGCATATGTATCACAGAAAAAGTGATGTGAGTAGGATGTGGATATTGAGTTTAATGAGGAAATTTAAATTTGTTGTTAAAACCAAGTATTGAGATAGGGTTGGTATTGGATAGGTTTGGATGGATTGTCATAGATGTTCCAGTATGTGTACTTGTTGATAGATTAAAGAGATATTTAGGTGGATATGGCTCTTAAGTGGCTACTGACAGTTGAGAGATAACCCTGTGTGTGGGAGAGGCTTGAATCATCTGGACAAGGTGTGGAGAAGCATCTAAATGTGGTTATTAGGTTTGTAGTTTTTTAAATATGAAGTGTGTATTGTGTCAATCTAATCTATTGTTCATGATTGACTGACTAAGATATCTTGCAGATATAGATAATGTTTTCCTTTTCCACAAAACGTTGTTGCAGAAAGATGACATCTTGGATGTGAATGCTTTTGAGAATGTTATTATGGTAGGCAGTAAGTTATTCATGTGATGACCAACTAGTTGAACAATTGCACTTTTGACTATATGGAGAGGTAGGTTTTTGATAGTAATGTAGTGATCCTTTCTGCCTCAATCTTCAATGGTAGGTTTTTGATAGTAATGTAGTGATCCTTTCTGCCTCAATCTTCAACTTGTTTTTTAATTTGTTCTTTATTGCATTAGTGCACACATAGAAAGGAATGACAAGAAAGTTTACCTGCATAAATATGTTTTCAGGGCTTACAATTGTAGGGTGACCAGACCACAACAGTCTTGTTTGGATTGAACTTTAGTCTGTGCATGAATATAAATTCTTGAAGGATTTTGTATAGAGTTGGTAGTTGTTCTTTGGATAGGAGGAAGACAATGTCATCCATATATGTAATGCATGTTATATGTTGTGGGGTATTTAGTATCTGGATGCTTATGAAAGCTTGCTGTATTTTTATTAGAAGTGGATTAATATAAAATATGAAAAGTAGGAAGCTGAGAGGCAAAGCTTGGGAGATGGATTGTGTAGGTATGAATGATGGAGAATTTTTGCCTCTGGGTATGATGTGAATTTCACAGTTCAACAGAAAATTAGTTCATACACAGAGGAGGAATTTTGATTTGAACTGTGATTGGTACATACTTTTTGCAGTCCTCTACTAAGCTCAAAACCACCCTGGTGATGAGTATAGATGATTTATTTCTTGCAAATTGGATAGATGAGATGAGAGGAAGAAATAAGATTCTAAATTATCTTGAATGACTTTTTCAAGGATGATAATGGCTAGCAGACTGGATCTTAGATTGAAGAGCGTGGATATTGTGGTTGGCTTCTTTTTGAAAAAACAATTGCAATAAGGTATAATCCTTCAATACTATGGAGCTTCCACAATAAGTAATTTGCAATGTTATACAGGTATTGAGCAGAGAAGTGACTTTTGATGTATGACTATGAATTTGGGAATACCATGTTCCAGGAAGGTAGGTTTTATATGCAATGGCAAGTTTGTTTCCAATTTCCACATTATTGAATGGTGTAGCTGTGTATGGACATCAAAGAAGTCAGTGTCTGGGTTAAATAGATATGTTTGGAGCTTCTGTTTGAAATGCTGATACATAAGCTTTACCATGTTATGTTCAGCATAGGTGAACCTGTAACATGTAAAGCCATGGGGTCTCTGATTAATAATAATAATAAAATCATCACCATCATCAGAGTCCCTAAGGCTTTACAGGTTGCAGAGTCCACCTATGCTGGACATATTCTTAGAACCATTATTGTTGTTGTTATTATTGTTATTATTATTGTTGCTAATATTATTATTATTATTAATGGAATCTTTTACATCTAGTTGATTTTCATTTATTGACAATTTTGTAAATAGATTTTTAAGTAAAATTTTTAACACAAAAATATATTTACTATTACTACTAAATCTTTTATATATTTATTTAATTCTTCTCAATTCAGAATGCTTTCTGTTTATTACTATTATTATTTATTAAAAAAGACATTGAAATAGTCCAGAAAGTTTTTAACTGAATTAGAATGCTATCTCATTTTAAAAATGTTTTCAAGTAGAATTTCACTACTTACTAAACATAAAACTATAACATACAGATGTTTAATATTCAAGAGCTGTTTAGATTATTATATATATTTAAAATTTTCTATTTCACTACATTTAATTTAATTGTATGAATAAAGATATCTAATAAAGATAATTGATTCTCAAAATGTATTTCATGCTAAATCAAATTAAATGCATTTTGAGGTTCATGTATTCATTTCAGATATCTATTGTGTGGTTTAAGTATAGATGATAAAATGAAATGCTATAAATGTATTTAAGATATTAATCAAAACATAACGTAGTTCAATTAATTATTCCATATGATTGTGTTTAATAACAATAAGGTATATTAATTATTAATTAAAGTTTAAAACATATATCTAAACTTAGAATAATTTCTACCCACTGACTAAATAAGTTTTAACATGTTTATCTGGGGAGAAATGGTATTATAGTTGTCAGTGCAGAAGATGTTTTTAGATTAAATTGCAATAATTGATGTTGATAAATATGTAAGAGTTTGTGTCTTGAACCAACTGAAGAGTACTGGTTCAGGATGAAATGCATTTTGAGGCATCATTTACCTTTTTCAAAATTCACATTTTATGTAATTATAGTGTATTGGGTGAGATAGGAAGTTCTATCTACATTTAAAATTTTACTCATAGAAAAACATAGAATAGAATTGAACTAATTATTTTATGAAATTACACTTAATAATAGATGCACTAATCTTTAATTAAATTTTAAAGTGTACATGTGAGCTAAAATGATACATTAATTTCTAGTTTAATAAATATTTAGTAATAATTATTAAGATACTTATCTGAAAAGTTAGTACTATGAGAGTGTAGGTAGTTTGGCACTTTCAGAGTAAATTGTAATTATTATATACCCAAATCTTTATTTGATTAGGTTTTGTATTCAATTACTTTTTACATTAGTGCAGTTTTCAGAATTTAAATTGTAAGTCTGCAATATCTATTACATATATTTTAATGTGGCAAACAAATAAAAATTTCCAATAATGTTGAATAAAAATAGAAAAATAAACAGTAGATCAAAAATAATGACAATGAGACAAAATAATATCAGGAAGTATGCTGAGGATATAAGTATATTCACTACATAACAAAGTAATTCGACTCATAGGTCGATATTGAAACAAAGTTTATAAAATATTTTATTTAGAAAATAAATAGTTTTCATTCTTAATAATACAAAAATAAAAATAAAACCACCTCACCATTTAAAAATATAAAACCTCTTCTATTTAATCTGTACAATGTTTATAAACCATTGACATTGTTAATTGCAAGCAACTAAATACAGAAGTAAACATATATAACTTTGAAAATATCAATTAATGGGTTATAATTGTTAGAAAGTTTGACATCTCCACAATGGAAAAAGCTACATAGTATTGCAATCATACTACTTATTGTAATCACTCTAGCAAGAACTATTTTATCTTGAAAAACCAAATGTTAATTTAAGCATCAAAATAGGTTCTAATATAGCATGAATAAATAAGTAATATAGAATTTAGGATTATGGGGGAAAATATGACAGTTAAATATATAGTAAAACATATTTTAATTATAATATACATGAGCATAGTTTAAGTTAACATGGAAGGCTCTACTTAATACAGCCCATAAGAAAACAGATATTGCACATATTAATATCAGTTGATGTTCTATTTAAATATTATCTTTATAATTACCATTTTCTATGACTAAATTTTTACCATTGGTAAAGCAAAAAAGTTAGTTAAAAATTGAATATATATATATAATCTTTTTATATTGTCTCCGCCATTCCTTAACGATCCACCATTTTCTAAAATTACTTGAATCCATTGTTAAATATATGTAAAATAAATAAAATATCCATTAATTAAAAACAATATTGTAATTATAATTGAAATAATATTTTTAACGGTTTACAAACAATTACAAACAATCTTTAAATCCGCAGCAATTCGGGAATATCTGAAAAATTTTACAAACCTTGTAAAAAGATTATTAAGCTGAAGTGCAAACTTCGTTTTTTCAAGGTTTGTAAAATTTTTCAGATATTCCCAAATTGCTGCGGATTTAAAGATTGTTTGTAATTGTTTGTAAACTGTTAAAAATATTATTTCAATTATAATTACAATATTGTTTTTAATTAATGGATATTTTATTTATTTTACATATATTTAACAATGAATTCAAGTAATTTTAGAAAACGGTGGATCGTTAAGGAATGGTGGAGACAATGTAAAAAGATTATTAAGCTGAAGTGCAAACTTCGTTTTTTCAAGATATATATATATGACCATCCCCCATCAAATTATATATATATTGTTGCCAGAATTATACTTAAAAATATAATCATTATAATCCATGTTAAATGTGTCACATTTATGTATTGGAGGCTAACCCTTAACAAAGTTTAAGAATAACTAGTAATAGTTTTTCAAAGGTAGATTACATCTAAAAGACTTTACTACTAATAAGTAAATTCTTTATTGCTCAAAGGGTTCATAAAAAGTTGGAGAATTAGCAGTCACAGAACTGGATCTGTGATTCATGACTTTGATCTGCAGAATCCACCAATCTATGATTGCATTGAACTATGTAGGCCTATTGGTCTATTTACACAAGTATATTCATAATGTTTAAAAGATTCTTTAAAAAAGAGATAAGATAAAAATACATATTACTTCAGAAAAAGTAGTAAAAGTCAATGAAGTTTAAGAAAGATAAACATTAAACCATTTCTTAAAAATCTCTCTGTACAGAAAAATATGAAAATAGCAATATTGATGAATTAGTTTCTAAGTTCTAAGATAGCAGACTGATTTTATTTTGTATATGTAAAGATAGGTTTCAATTTGTTTAAAATCTGTATGAATTAAGTTTAATCAGTGTTAGTTGTTTATGTGAAAAATTGTTTTCTTTGCTAAATATCACAGTAAATTTTAGAAACAAATAAGCCATATTAATTTATTATTTAAAAATAATAAAAAAGATAATAAAATAGTAAATTAATTTTATCTGAGTATAAATAATAATATTAAACAAAGCTTAAGAATGACCAATGACACTTGTTCACGTAACACATAAACCTAAAATGATTAGCTTTACAATTTTATTAATTGTTCAAGATTGGATACAGTGATAGAAGTATTGGTAATACAATCAATTCAGAATGCTTCATTTTTAGTAATCTGTAGAATTTGTTTTATGATTTTGTATATTTTTGATGGCAAAAAATAGAACTAAAATATAGTAGTTTTTAAAAATGTTACTAAATGCTGTGTCTTACAATGCAAAGTCAATTTCCATGATAAAAGTTGGCGTGTTGTTAAAAAGAATAGAAAGTCTCCAGTGTGCTTGATGAATTATGTCATTTCCAATATTGAGTTTAATTTTTATGTAATGGAAAAATTTTACTTTTTATATACTTTATTATTATTATTATTATTATTATTATTATTATTATTATTATTATTATTATTATTATTATTATTATTATTATTATTATTATTATTATTATTATTATTATTATTATTATTATTATTATTATTATTATTATTATTATTATTATTATTATTATTATTATTATTATTTTGTAAAATTTAATCAAGTATTTATTTTTCAATAAATAAGTGATATATTCATTCAGCTTTTATTTGGATATATTTATTTTTGGCAGAAAATTATTTGATTGAAAATTTATAAAAGAACAGGAAAGTACTATGGCTATTGTGAATTATTTTTATAAAATTAATTTTAGAATTTTTATTTCAGTAGATAAGTGATGCATTCATTTAGTTTTTATTTGAAAATATTTGTTATTGTTTTTTTAATAGAAGAAACATAATCAGTTCTGGCAAACATAAATCTATTATTAAAATATGAAACATTCATGTTATTATTAGGTTTTGAATGTTTTTGCAATTACATGTGAAATTTTAATATTGTAAAAAATAATTTGAGTGCTTAATTATAATCTTTATCAAGTTCTTTTTATGATGAAAACTTTGTTAAGAATAATATTATTTCATTAAAATTTGATTTCATTACCAATAAGTTTAGAAACTATTTTTTTCATTTGATTGATTAATTTGTTCATTACTTTTTTTAATTTCCAAAGGTGACATACAGTGGAATCATGATATCCACTATATTTTGTTCCAAATCCTTTGCAAACATTGTATATCTCATATAATAGCTAATATTTTGTTGATAAACTTTGATTAAAATACATATTGTTTATTGAACTACAAATGTAAAGTCAACACATATACTCATAAAACACAGATCCTTTTTATATGTATGATATACATATATAAATTAAGATTATAATATAAACAAATTTTTAAATAATAATAATTGTTATTAACAAATTTTTAAATAGTAATAATTATTATTAATAAATTGAGGGAAAATCTTTACAAATATTTTATTGAATGTGTGTTTAATCATTCATTCATTTGTATTTTTTAAATAAAATGAATAGCAAAATATCTGTCTTTCTTCACAATTAAATATACCTTATATAATATTTTTTTAAAATAAGCTTTTTCTCTTACAGAAATGTAACAATAGTCTCATTTTCAATATATTACAATCTCTCTAATTATTCTGATGTTCTTAAGTCAGTTTAAACTTTTAGTATGTTCTTAAATTTGTAAAACTTTTATTATTATACTTAGAAAACTCTTTATTACAATAAATATTGCACATTAAATTTAAAATAATAAAAAAAGTAAGAAATGGTGATCATGTGATGTGAAGAATAAAATGTATGGCTTTCAATATAATCCAAAGGAATTTTATTAACAGACATGATTATGTGTGATTCATTGAGATAGAAAAATGGCTACTAGCACACTGAAAAATTTATTTACATATTTTAATTTTTCCTTTTTAAATATGATCATGTATAGTATTTAAAGACAAAAATGGCTGCTTGCTTATCATAAAATTTATTAAATTTACAAATTTTTTATTTTTATTTATTTTTTTACATTTTTTAAAGATATCATATAATTGAAGTCATTTATAATGATACAGCATAATTCACAGATTTATTGTATTACTTTAAAACTATTTTTCATTTGTAAACTCAAATTTAAGTAATGTAAAAATTAAATGAAGAATAAAGTTTAAATCATTTGAAATAAAAAGCATAAAAATAGTTACTAAATTTGTTTCAAAGTGTATGGTTGAAAAGTTAATAATATTTTCAAGTTTTGTTTTAAAAATGATATGTTTCATATGTTACATAAGTTTTATTTTTTTAACTTTACAAGTAGTCATTTCCCCCATTTTAATGAAGCATCACTTTTTTGCTGCTTTATTTATAATGAATAATTTATTTATCATTAAATCTTTATATTTTGGGTGGGGCAAGGGATTAAAATTTTAAAGTTTAAAACAAAAAGTATTGTTAAAATTTTTTATCAATAAAGTGAATTTTTTAAAAAAAAAATAGTTCCAAAAATAAAAATATTTTTTAAAATATCAAAATTCCATTTGTAATTACAAAAATAAAAATAATAATAGTGAAGTTGGTGTTATTTTAACAGTAGACATTTCTTATTTAATAATAAGTTTTTCATTTTCATTTTAACTGCTTATATTCTGTTTAAAACTCAAATATTTTTAAATAAAAACTAAATAAATGAATGCATCATATACTTACTGAGAAACAAATATTTAATTTTGCAAAATTAAAAACAACTAAATAATTTATATGCAAAGTTGCATTTTTTAATCTCTAAAAACTGAAATTATTTCTTTAAAAAAAGAAAGTTATATATGCACAGTGAATAATTTTCTATAATGCCACCACCTTTTATCATTTTGAAGTGATATTTAACTGAACAAAGCTGATATTTAAGTATTTTAGTTAGAACTAATGTCAATCAAAAACCATTTTAGTTCCAGGTTTTGCAATAAAATGAATGATAATTGAAAATGAAACACCCTGAATCCCATTGCAGTGCCAACTCAATATAACATCAGAATTTCAGAAAGAATTAAAAAAATGACATGAAAAAAAATTAAATCCAATTTGCAAATAAGCCACAACAATTTATTAAAAAAAGTAAGTTAAAAATAAGAACAAAAAATTAAATTACTTAGGAAATATATGACAAAAGTTAAAAAAGTTTAAGAATACTTAGTCTTGATTGCCTATGTTAAGAATACAGTTTGTAAAAATCTGATATACAACATGAGGCATGGCAAAATGAGAGGTTAAATAATATAAAACATTCTCTGAAAAGTATGCTATATATTAAATATATATAGAAAGCATGTACTGATTTATTTAAAGATGATTGCCTTAAGAGTAATTAGTATTAGCTAATCATGTAGAAAATTGCTTTCTGTGTTAAAAATTATAAGTTTCAGATACTTGGATGAATTGTATTTATTTATTTCTTATAAAAATATTTAAATGTAAAGAAAATTTAAATTCAAGTTATAAATTACTTGCATTAATTTATTCCAAAAAGAAAAAAAAGAAAGAGTAAATGGCAGTTATCTCAGATTCTAATTGAGCAAAGTCGATGATGTTTAATAATAATTGATATTAATTGTTAATGTGAAAACTTAGGCCTAAGAGGATTCACTTCTACAACTCAACTAATAACATTTAAATATTTATTAAAAAAGATATTTTTTTACGAGTTTGCAAAAGGAATATTTACTTATTTATTTTTAAAAGAAAATGAAAAATTGACTTATATTAATTTATTCCAAAAATAAGTAAGATGAATATATATAAGCAAATTCAATTACCTGGAAAGTACGTAGTAAAAACCAGTAAAGTTTAAAAATAATCAGGATTGGTTGATTTCATGCAAAATAAAGCGTATGTTAGTTAATAAATATGGTCATATTATTGAAGTGCAAAGTAATATATGCCAGTTTTGTTTGCTCTAGATTTGTTAATCTTGATAAGATCTTAAAATTAAATAGTCTCAGTCTTTTCTAAAGTTTGTTGCTATACAGGAAAAAAAACATCAAAATTGATCTAGTAATTTCTGTCTTGTAAAGATTTAGACAGACATTTTGTAAATGAAGTAGATTTTTTATTTTTACAAGTCAGCATATCAACACTTATTTAGCCACTCATATTATTATATAAAATTTTACTCTCTAGCATACGCTAGCTAAATACTTCATTAATTGGATGGTGCAATGGGGTATATCTGAACAAACTATTTAATACTTACACTTTTTCATGATATAAATTTAAACCATTGGTTTTGAGGTGTATTAATTGGATGTATTAACCACATGTCATAATATTAAAGGTTTAAATCATTAAATATTTAATATTTTTAAAAATAGATTAGCAGTCTAATTTTATTTGGCAACTTAAAGAAATGATGTTTATTCATAAAAATGAATATCTATTTTTTTTTACATTTTATGATAGTTTTGAGTTTTATTTGTTTTAACTTGTATAAAATATTATTTGTAAAATCTTCAGCTTTGATAAGTTATTATACATGGTATAATGAGATTAAAGTCATTAAGAACATGCTTGTTTGTTCATATCTATTGCAATGTAATTATCAACAGTGATGAAATTGTACATATAATTATGTGAGGGTAAGTTATAAATTATAATTTGTAATATTTAATACAAATATATTGTCTACATTGAACTTATTGTAATTTTATAAGAGACTTGAACTCAGAATTTCAAGCTCCCCACAGTTATTCATTCCATCTTATACAACTGATACATATGACCATATACATGTGAAAAATATGTCATCTCTAATATATGTATTTTATGCTAAACAGCACTCATCAGTTGGTCCAGATCATTTCCCCCACCACCTATATATTATCAGTGCTCATTTTATATTTATATAGCAACTCATCAAACTTTAATAGTCAGACTTCAATCTTCTCCACCCACCAACACTTCAGTCATTCATATCATTGAAAAACTGATGATGGAATGCTGAAAGTCTTTGTTGATGCTCATATTATTGTCATATCCATATTGACCTAAAGTCACTACATTAACTTCAGTATACACAATATACTTGCATTAAATATTACATATTCAGCCTGTGTTCTGCCCATCCCTCTTCTATGTATTGAAAATGGACATATTAAGATTCTACATATGAAGGATCAGAGTGATTTAAGATCAATATAGGTATGACAATAACATTAGCATCAGCAAGGGCTTTGAGAATTTCCATCATCAAATGTACAATTATATGGATGGCTGAAGAGTTAGAGGATGGTTAAGATTGCAGCCTGTCCATTAAAGTTTGAAGATTTGCTATCTTAATATAAAGTGAGCACTGATTATATATGTGTGTGAGAGATGATGATCTGGACCAACTGATGACTGCTGGTTTTTCACATGTATGTGGTCATGTGTATTAGTTGTATAAGATGGAGTGGATAGCTGTAGAGACCTTGAAAGTCTGAGTTCAAGTCCTTTATAAAAGTAACTTATAAATTGATTATTTTAAAAAATCTTTGTTAGTAATGATTAAAAAAGAGTCATAGTTTGGTCAAGAGTAATAATAGATTTAATTATCTTAATAATTAATCAAGATTTTTTTAAAGATGATCCTTAAGATTTTGCATAAAGATGATATCAAATTTAAACATTTCATAATTTTATGTAATATATTCAATATTTATACACTGTCGGTCTGAAGGATCTATAATATTATGAAAACATTAATTATTTGGAAAATAGCACCTTTTTATTAAAATTTATTTGACTATCATAATATGTGGAATTTTATTATAAACTTTATGATTTTATGAATTTTTTTATATCATTAAGTTGCAAGTCATCATAATATTTTTTTTATGTATTTGATGAACATTGGGAATTATAATCCCCACCCGTCTACTTTTTTAAAATAAATATTATTAAAACTTTCATCTACATATCAGATCACATTGTAGCTTCAATATACTTTTATTTTTATGAAATTTTTTTTAATTACAGTTTTATACAATAAAAAATTAATTGTAATTTTTATATTGCATCGGATGTTTCCAATGTAAATGTTTGAATTAAAGTATATAAAAAATTTTCAGGTATTAATACATGAATAAAATATTTTTTGATAAAATCTAATAAATTATGTTGCTTCTGTATTTTTAATAACTCATGCTAATTAATGTTAATGTCTGATTACTTTTAAACGTTTTTGCTGAGTTATTGAAGGAATATATCATGAGAAAATTACAGATGTTAGACTATTATAAGATCCTTAGCAATCAGATAAGTTTTTGTGATAGTATAAATTGATCTTAGAATATAAATTTTCAGCTTTTAAATTTTTTACATATGTACTAGTATGCATATTCTCTCATGCACACTCACATATTTAGGCAGACATTGCTGCAACACCTTTGAATGTACATGGTCCACCAAATAACAGGTGGTGCAATCCAATCAAAATTTTAGTATAATGTTAATTTGAACAAGCAAAAGCAAATGTATACCTTTATGAATTCCAAAATATATGTTCACATCTTAGCTTTAATATATATACACAAATATACGCACAGTAGTACTCCATATCTGCAACATCTTTCACATTTTAGTGTGAATACCAAAATTTAGTAAATCATAAGTAATATGCATTTTTTACACTCAAATATATTTAGATTTGTATACTAATGTAAATGCTCTATGAAATAAAAATTAAAATGTAGAAACTTTAAATTTGTATTTTGTTTCTAATTTTTTTTTTACTTTGTACTCAATATTTTATTTTTTGTTGTTGTTGGAATTGTAGATAATTGAAATTACAGCTATTAGAGGTTAAGGGAACAAAAATAAATAAAGCTTATTTAAGATATTTAGATTGAGAAGATGATGTGATTTTTTTTTGTAAGTAGTGCTTCAGAATTTCAGGAAATGTTACAAGGGTCATTAGTAAAAATAAAAATGTAGAAGTAAAAAGAAATAGTAAAACATCTAAAATAATGTTCAAAGAATGATGTTTCAAAGAAGAAGAAAATAAAGATTAATAATCATGAATTAGAGAAAGTTAACAATTACCAATATTATGAATAGATTATTAATACAGATTAAAACATAATGGATGACATTAACTATAGCATCAAACACGAACGGAGTACTTACATAGAAGTAAACTAATAGTAAAAGAAAATATATCTATGTGTCTGAAAAGGAAGGTTTTTAATATATGGTTTACCATTTCTTACAAATGGGCCTGAGGCTTAAGCACTCAACAAAAAAGCAATACAATATTTTCGGGTAATATAACAAAGTTTAGAGAGACATGTTAAAAATAATAAGGGTTCAACTAAATACATGACTGACAAAATAATCAGATATTATTGACAACCATAGAATAAAATTAAGAGACTTATTAAAAGATGGGCTGCATTTATTGCTGAAAGAGTTAATAATAGATGAACACTTGACACCTTAAAGTAGATTCCAATAGATTACGAAAGTCGAGAGATTAATAAGTGATATAAGATAGTTTTCTGGAGTAAGGTTTTTTTTAAAAATGGATTAAATTTGGAATTTTTTTTATTCAGCAATGAATCAATAAATGCTGAAAATAATGAAATAATGACTATGTTTTTCTTTCTTTCTTCCTCCATCTATCTATCTATCTATCTATCTATCTATCTATCTATCTATCTATCTATCTATCTATCTATCTATCTATCTATCTATCTATCTATCTATCTATCTATCTATCTATCTATCTATCTATCTATCTATCTATCTATCTATCTATCTATCTATCTATCTATCTATCTATCTATCTATCTATCTATCTATCATGACTATCTATGTTTTCCTTTCTTCCTCCATTTATCTATCTATCTATCTATCTATCTATCTATCTATCTATCTATCTATCTATCTATCTATCTATCTATCTATCTATCTATCTATCTATCTATCTATCTATCTATCTATCTATCTATCTGTCTATCCATCCATCTATCCATCTATCTATCTATCTATCTATTTATCTATCTATCGACTGATCTATCTATCTATCTATCTATCTATCTATCTATCTATCTATCTATCTATCTATCTATCTATCTATCTATCTATCTATCTGTCTGTCTGTCTGTCTGTCTGTCTGTCTGTCTGATCAGAATTCAAAATAAGGGTAGACTTTACAATTAACTCTCTTCAAGGATTACCATCAATGTACTACAATCATAATATTAATTAATATAATCTATGTAATTTTGAAAATAACTGCAATCAGATATCAGATTTTAAGTTAATGTGGCATATATGTATGGCTGTGCATATCCGATCTTATTTTAATTCAAAAAATAAATAAATAACTAAAATAAATTAGAGAACTCCTTGAGATTAGAATAAAATTTAACATATTCATTAACAAATAACAATTTAATTGGATTTCAGGTAACAAGAAAGAAAAATATAATTATTATACATGTTTCATACAATTCTACTATTTATGACATCAAATTAAATAATAAGTTCCCATATCATATATATATGATCAATAGATGGCGTTTTACCAAAACACCGTCAAAGCGTGTTTGTTTACATAAATGTCAGAGTAAGCATTCACTACCTCTTTCGTTAGTTCCACCCTCAGATCATGATTTCAAGCTGATTTGCTATCATCAGTGAAGGACAGGAAATAAGAAACTAGATCTAAACACTAAACTCTGAGCATTTATGAAACAATTTCTATTCAGCTTGCAAGTGTGAATTTTTTAGACACGTAATGTCTTCAAACTCAGCATAGCAAGCCAGATAGCTATATGGGTCTGATATCAGTTCAGTATCACCACATAGTAGAAGCTTCTGCAATATTTATCATTGCAAGAAAAACTTCAAAGGTATATTTATGAAAAACAAAAAAGCAAGTTAAACTTGCTAATGCTTGTATTTATGATCAATAGATGGTATTTTACCAAAAACACCGTCAAACATGCTCTGACGGTGCTTTTGGTAAAACGCCATCTATTGATCATAAATACAAGCATTAGCAAGTTTAACTTGCTTTTTTGTTTTTCATAAATGTACCTTTGAAGTTTTTCTTGCAATGATATATATTGCAGAGGCTTCTACTATGTGGTGATTCTGAACTGATATCAGACCCATATAGCTATCTGGCTTGCTATGCTGAGTTTGAAGACATTACATGTCTAAAAAATTCACACTTGCAAGCTGAATAGAAATTGTTTCATAAACGCTCAGAGTTTAGTGTTTAGATCTAGTTTCTTATTTCCTGTCCTTCACTGATGATAGCAAATCAGCTTGAAATCATGATCTGAGGGTGGAACTAATGAAAGAGGTAGTGAATGATTACTCTGACGTTTATGTAAATAAACACGCTTTGATGGTGTTTTTGATAAAATGCCATCTATTGATCATAAATATAAGTGTTAGCAAGTTTAACTTGCTTTTTTGTTTTTCATAAATGTACCTTTGAAGTTTTTCTTGCAATGATATATATTGCAGAGGCTTCTACTATGTGGTGATACTGAACTGATATCAGACCCATATAGCTATCTGGCTTGCTATGCTGAGTTTAAAGACATTACATGTCTAAAAAATTCATGCTTGCAAGATGAATAGAAATTGTTTCATAAATGCTTAGAGTTTAGTGTTTAGATCTAGTTTCTTATTTCCTGTCCTTCACTGATGATAGCAAATCAGCTTGAAATCATGATCCGAGGATGGAACTAACGAAAGAGGTAGTGAATGTTTACTCTGATGTTTATGTAAACAAACATGCTTTGATGGTGTTTTTGGTAAAATGCCATCTATTGATCATAAATACAAGCGTTAGCAAGTTTAACTTGCTTTTTTGTTTTTTCATATATATATATAACAGAAACACATTTTATTTCAATAATAATTTATTAATAAATGTATAATGATTACATCTTGATGAAAATAAAAATTGTCCAGTAACATGATTATAATAATGTTCTATTTGGTGTCTGTCTAGAATGTATTATGTGAACATGACTGTTATACCACTTATGTGGTTGGGTATAATAAAGAAAGTTTGTATAGTGCGCGAGATACTCAGAACTTGCTTTTCATGGTTAGAGTGTTTTATATAAGCATAAGTTTAAAATTGTCTAATTTAAAAGGCCGAGTTGGTTGGAGTTGAGAAACAGGAAGGTAGTGAATTTAATGTCCAGGTGTCATCAAAGGCTTTACTGGAGGCAAGGAGCTGATCATATTTATTGACATTTTTGAGCATTTGATAAAACAATGGTATGACTTGTGGGTGTGGTAATTCCATGAGTGTTTTGCATCTTACTATCCATATGGCATAAAGGACAAAGATGGAAAGTCTTATTATTGAAAATGTTCCATTACAAATGGTGTTTTCAAATGAGAGAATCATGTCAGTTCTTATGTTGGAGTTAATGATGATCATATCTTTCAGCATTTTATGTCCTGAGCATCGGTGTATAATATGCTCTATGGTTTCTTCTCCATGGGAGCACAGACCACATATTGGGTCGATACTAGAAAGACTTCTTCAGTGATGAAGAAACCAATTCATGGGAAGTTCATTAAGATTAATATTAATGATGAAGTCAAAGAATTTGGGTTCTAGACTCCATCTTTTGAAGTATGTAACTAGCCTTTGGTAGGTTACATTTAGACTGTTTTTAATGGGCTGTTGATTAGAGTTGATTAGGCTGTACACTTTCCATAGAGTGATTTTTCAGTCAAGGTTAGTGGGCATGATTGGCTTATATAGTTTTAAGTGTTCTACTAGTGATGATATCCATGACTTAATAAAAGGCAATGGATGATCAGTCAGTACAATTTTTCCAACAATGTTGGAGTATCCAAATGAGTGGATAAGATTATGCAGAGTATTGTGGTTTTTTTGTAATATGATTGCCTGTATTGAGTGGAATGACAGGCCATTGTACCTGCATGGCTATTGGATGCCCAATAATCACTGTCTTCCTCTCCAAAGAAGTTTGATGCATAATTGGTTAATTTTGTTTTGAAACCATTTTGAAATTTTACTGAATGGAAGATAATATGAGATTTTTGGCATAACAATCATGTTGAGGATGCCTATCTTTCCATATAGTGAGAGGTAGACCCTAGAGAGTGAAGTGGTGATAGCTTCAGTTAATTGAAGGATGTCTTCTTGAATCTCTCTTGCTATTGTGGTTGGAAGTTTGAAAATTGGGAAACCTAGATATCTTTGGGGTTTTGCAGAGAAGGGCAACTTAATTTGTTTGCCAGACATTATCTTCCAGATGGATGATATGTTATAGTTTATTTATAAGCCTAGTTTCATTGCATTTCTGTTTAAGATGTTCATGAGATGGGGAAGGTATTTGATGGTGGGAAGCATGACCATGATGTCATCTATGTATGCAAATACATTGAGATTTTTGTTGAGAGAGGAAACAAATACTGGTAAGTTTTTTCCATATCCATCAGAAGAGGGTTGATGTATGCCACAAAGAATAGGGCACTGAGAGGAGATCCTTGAGGGATCGACTTGTATGGATTGAAACCTGGTGAGATCTTTCCACCAAGAGAGAGAAAAATCTTTCTGTTGTTGAGCAGATTGCTGACCATCTGAACAATTGCACCCAAAATGTCATATTCAGTGAAAATATCCAAGAGGGTGTTTATCCGGACCGAATCAAAGGCTACAGGAATACATTTTAATAATTTAATAAATACAATTTTATATATATTTTTAAAAAAATTATAATCATATTAACTATATTTCATTTTAACAATATATATATATATATATATATATATATATTGTAACAGGATATATATATATATATATATGTATATGCGTTACATTTAAATTCTAATATGTAATGTTTTGTAAATATCTAATACTGAATTAAAAACACACACGTTCAAAATGCACAAATAACGAATTATAATTTATTAATGTTTGATTTAAATATTAAAATAAGCTTAAAAAAAAATTATAGAATCGAAACAAAGATTCTAATCTTTAAATAAAGTATAAAATAAAAACCTTTTTAATAATAGCGAAGATTTTTTAATTTTAAATATAAAAAATTACAAACGGATCCTTAAGGCAAAATGACAATTAAAAAAATGATTACGAAATAGATAAGAGTTCCCGCCCAGAGATAGACACAGACCTCAGTGGAAAACCCAAAATCTTACCTTGGACACAAACCCAATAAAATACAGACATGAAATATGTTTGATGAATCCTGCATTCCAGAGATAAGGTACCTGAGGACTATAAAAAGAAAATCCAAAACAATAATTAATTAGAGAGAGAATTAGAATTTTGAATTCATTTCGTTGTTGCTGAAAAATTAAAATAAATATTGTCACTGTTACAAAAAAAATGTAATCTGTTTCATCGTGCTTCCTTCGGTGCGGCTGGCCAAAGGCAGCTTTCATCTCCACAGATCCCAAAATCGAACCATGGATCCCGTCTTCAGAAATCTTCACAAGTCTTCATAGATCTTTGTCACAAAGGAACGAGCTCGGACAAAGGAAAGTATAATTTATAAATAATTGAAATATGAAATATAAACTCTTAAATTTAAGATCTTCGAACTTTATTTGTTTCTAAAAATGAACTATAAACTTTCTTTCCTGAACAAACCTGAACTTTATCTTTTATAAACTTTGCCATTTTAAACTCTGATCAAAAGTTAATGTAATCTCTTAAAATATATCTATTGTTTTTTTATTATTATTCATGTTTAATAAGATCTGTTTGTAATAGGGCAGGGTTTGCTTATTGCAAATGAATTTAAAGATAGAAAACACATCGTTATTTGTGCATTATTAAATTTTAAAATAGGTTAAAAATAGTATTTGTGCAAAGAAAATAAGTTAAATATAATGTCATGTTAAAATGTGTTTAAAACTGTAAACTAAATATTTTATTTTTATTAAATTAATAAATGATTTAAATGTTAGTTGAGTACAGATGGCTGCTAGATAGTTTAAATATATGTTAGTTTAAAGGGGTTTTGATTTCGGACTATTTGTTTTATAGTTGTGTCAGTGCTGGTGGAGAGATATATAGATGTTTATATCAATGTAATGTGAAGTGTGTTAGCACCTAGGGCGACGAGTCCAACTGAATTCATGACCCCAAAGAGAGGTAGTCATATCTTTGAAATGGACGCAGACATATTTCCTGTGCCATTGACCCATTCCTGTTCTATGGATTGAGAAGATAAGTCGGCAAGATAAGACCGCTCTCTCATCGATACGCAGCATTTTTCTCTTATTATTACATACATGATTCCTTCGCCAGATAGAAGCACATTCCCATACTGGTTGAAGCTCATGTTTTCTCCAATAATATCACGCTGTTCAGATGCACATTCCTGTCAGCGTGATTCTACGCTAACATGTTCATATTGCATTGGTTGCTAATATATATCTGGAAGCGAACATTGGTGTGGCTGCGGACTTTTAGCTCGGGGTCAAAATGTTTGAAAGTCTTTTAGGTGCATGGTCTGGGTAGCTCATCTATACTCAACATTTCTAAGATTAAAAATAAAAGTTAAAAACAAATAAAATAATAACTAATGAACCAGAATAAAAGACTTTCTTCTTTTGTTATAAAAATTATTTTTTTTTTAGTTTGTGCATTATTAATTATATAAGTAAATAAAATCTTTTTTGTGTTATTAATACTGACAGTGATCTAGTGATTATTTTTATTATTCTTTATTAAAAGAGATATATTTAATGAATGTTTTAAACCTCTGATACTTCACGAGCTAGTGACTAGGGCTGGCGGTCGTGATCTTATCAGCTCGTATCTGTCTACATTATAAATTTTCTAGGTTCGAATGGCCTAGTTGCGCCCTCGTACGGCATATACGGTAAGACTGATATATCACCTAATTCCCGACTGTTATAATATATATATAACAAACTAACCAAAGGAAATACATATAAAAACAAAAAAAAAGACTTATAAATCCAAGAAATAATATTATATTTCAACCAGAGGACTGGTTATTTTTTTTTCTTTCTGATGAAAACCAGTCCTCTGGTTGAAATATAATATTATTTCTTGGATTTATAAGTCTTTTTTTGTTTTTATATATATATATATTAATGATGATTTATTTCTTGGATTTATAAGTCTTTTTTTGTTTTTATATATATATATATTAATGATGATTTATGTAATACAATCCTTGCAAGGGAATTCGAATTTATAAATATCCATTTTGTGTATGGTTATGATTATAAAATAAAGACCTTTCAGTCAAGGATGTTAATCATATACACAAGAATAATAAACAAATATTGTCAAGTTATTTGAGTTAGTAAGAAACAAAACTCTGTTCTGTCATGAATAAGTTAAATATAAAGAACAATAAAATCTTACATTCATATTGAATTTGTTTTAAATTTACCCCAGTCAATGTTGCTTTCAAGAAAAAAAAATAGAAGACCTAAATTTTATTAAATATAAAAAAGTGTGAATCAATGATCTTTCCATTCCTTTTCATTTAATAATTTTCTTGAATGGAGTATTCCAATGTAAACGAGTCTTGGAAGCAAAGGAAATAAATTTTAAATAGCAAAGGCATATAGTAGACAAATATGATAAGATGTATTAAATTCAATGGAATTCTCCTATTCCTTTTCATGATGAGATTCAAATTGCTTCTTAATGATAAAGTTCTATGTTCTTTGGTAATCAAACATTGAAGGGGCAATCAGAATATTCTGTTGTTTAAGATCTTTCCTATTGTGTGAAGTTGACATCTTCTCCAGGTTATTTTGCTACCAATTAAAATTTTATTTTGAATTATATAGATGCAATATACATATACTTTGGGCATTTAGTAGAAATATAAAATTACATTGATTTCAGTTAAAACAATAGCATTTCATCCTATGATAAGTGATATTTAACCATAACACATTATTTTTTTAAAATATTTAATTTAATATATGAATGTTTTTTGACTAAATTTGTTTTTTTTTAGAACACTGGTTTAGAATGATCTTACAAGTTTCTTTAACAAATAAAAAATAGATATAATTTTGTTCTGAAATTATGATTAATATTAATTAAGAGTAATTAATTTACTCTTTTTATTGAATAACATTAAAGTTTTTTATAATGAAAATTTTATATCAATAAGAAAGTTTGTTCAAACTATTGATCCATCTTTTAATATGTTCTGATTTCGAACACAGCAAAATGATTAAGTGTAGCATCTAGTACATTAACAAAAGATAGGATTAACTTTTAAATTATTTGATCCAGTTTTTATAGTAGAATCAACTTCCAGTGGCATGTATTGAATATACTATATGCTTTTCATAATTTCATATTCTATTACTAATTATTATAATTGGATTCTAAAATATCATTTCCTTTGTGTTTAGTTGCTAGGATGCAATATTGACCCTAAGGTTGTTTCTTTGTTTACATTCTGGTTAGTAAAAATAATTAGTTTAAAGAATTATTTTATATAAATGAATAAAAAAAATAATCATCTTAATGTTTTAATCTTATTAAAACAAGTATTTATTTAATATATATATAAAATAATCATCTTAATGTTTTAATCTTATTAAAACAAGTATTTATTTAATATATATATATAGTATAACAATATGATGTATTTACTAATCATATATATGTATGTGAAAAGTTTATATATTATCACAATATGTATGTGAAAAGTTTATGTACTCTCACATTTCCTCTTGACTTAAGAAATTAAAATAAATTGAATTTTTTTTTTAAATTTTAATTCTTGGTCTTTTATTTAACATGTATGGGAATGAATTTACCTACTCCCACATTTCATATTTAAAAATCTCATCACCTGCTCTAATTTTTCTGAAAAATCGATTAAAGGATTCAGATGTAAGAAATCTATCCCTAAAATGAGACCATTTAATATTAAAAACACATGATAGATAACTGTTTGTTGAATCTTCAATTCGATCCAGATTTGTTTTTGTATTAGTTTGGCTTTTCTATTATTAGCCATGGTAACCTGAATTGATTTTAAAGGAAGGGTTTTAAGGTGTGGGTTTTTATTTAACAATTTGTTATAAAATATATTAGAAGTTACTGATATTTGGCTACCAATGTCTAATAAAACATTTACTAGTAAATCTTCAAAGAATATTTATACTATTGGGCAGTTTTGTATAGCATAATCAGGTATTTTATCTTCTTCTGAACACATTATGTTAGTGATTCTCTAATTAATAATTTATTTTTGGTTCTCATTTTTGATATGGGTTCTTGAGAAGAGAAACTATTTCCCAAGACTCTCTTTAATTTGATTTACTTGTTATTTTGGATGTTTTTATCATATCCACCCTTTGTTTTGCATAATCCACTAGTAGATGCTGTATTATTGATATTTAAAATTTGATGCATATCAGTATCTATTTTGTTTTCTGTGTTATCATTATCCTTTATTATTTTAGTTAGTGGATGGCTAGAATTATTATTATTCTTTCTTCTTTTGTACCTGATATCATTTATTGGTATATCTTCTTTCTTCTTTTCTAAATATTTTTGATTCATATTCTGATTATTGGAATCTATATTATATAACACATCTGCAATCTGTTCAATATTTTGTGTATTAGCTTATAATAAATATTGCTTGATCTTTAAAGGTAAATTGTGTTTTACAATTTGTATGATTTGATTTTGACTAAGGTGGTAAGTATCAAGGGTTTTCAATTTAGCTATTTGTCTCTGAAAAAACTTAATAAGTGTCTCATCAGGAATACTTCTGTATTTTTTCCTAAAAAATTTGATATAATAATGCTTCTTGGCAGTCATTATTCCAGAATTTTTTTTATTAGTAATGTTTGATATTCATCAAACATTTTAGGTATTTTGAATAATGATTCCCACCAAGATAAAGCATCCCCTTGTAAATGTCTATATGCCACTATTAACTTTTCACCTTCTGTAAGATTATTATTAATAGGAAAATATAAGTTTAAACTCTTCAAATGTTCTATTGGAGTTTCATTAGTAAAACCCTGGAATCTTTTCAATTTCATGAATTGGTTTATTGCATTAGTTTGGAGTGTATGGTTGGGGTTATTAATATATTCCTTTTGGACATTAACAGGTGATTGCATATTGTGATGTCTTGTATGTTTTTCTATGAAATAGATAACATCTTCATTATTGTTTTGTCTCATTTGCAAACTTCCATCTCATTTACTGTTTCATCTTGACAACCCTTTTTAATGTGACTCTCCCTCATTTTATTGATAGCTTCCATTATGCAGTTTAGTTTATCTGCAGTGGTATCTTCTTCCAGATTAGATGGTTCAATCTTTTTGATAGTTTGTGTATGGTTTTCTATCATTGTCATTCTTTATCATATTCATTCCTTTAACCTTTTATCATTTGTTCTATTGTTATATTTTTATATTCTAGTTGGGTTAATATACTTGACTAATTTTCTAATAATATTTCAATATTATTTTTATTTTGTTTCACATCTCCATCTATTAAGTCTTGTTTGACAGTAAGGCATTGGCAATCATTTTCAATGGATTGAATTTTTTTTTGGTTATATATTTGAATTTCTTGTTCCTTTTTGTGATTATTATTTTCTACATAGATGCTTTTCATCTTCTTATTCATGTTTCTTTTATTTTCTTCTTGATTTGTGTAGAGTTCATCTTGAAGATTATTATATATACTTTTCATTTCCATATGTTTGATTTCCATTTTGTTTTCTAACTTTATCTCAAGTTCAGTAAACCTTTTTTGGAAATTACAATTCTTTTCTTCAATGACTTTCTGAATTTTTTGTATTTTATTATCCATTTTAGTTTGTATATGTGATACCTCATCTTTCAATTCTATTCTTAAATTGTCTAATTTTTTGAACAGTTCACTGGTCACATTTGCATTCAAGTTTTTCATCCTTGTAGATACATTTGCATTTAAAATTTCTATTATTGTAGAAATATCATTGTTAAACTGTGTGAATATTTTTTGCATCATCAACATCATTTGATTTAATGATGAGTCATTAGCTTTCTCTTCTTTTCTATTAGATTGATCTGAAGTCTTATGGGTTTCCAATGTTTGGACACTCCTATATATACCTGTCTTTTTTCTCATACCTATGTCTTCTTTCTCATTTATACTGCCTGCAGTATTACCCTCTATATCTTGTATAATTACTTCATTTCATGTCTCCATTTCTTTTTCCATATTATTATCAATTTCAAGATGAAGTAATTTAGATTAACTTTTTGTAATCATGAACTTTGTTTTATAGATTTATTTATTCCTTATTTATTAAAAGATTATCTGTCATAGGATTTTATTCTGTCTTTTTCTTTTTATGTAATTTTAACTTTTCCTACTTTTTTATTATTATAGTTGTTATTAAAGTTAATACTTAACTTTAAAATTGTATTTTTAAGTGATTGATTTCTCTATTTAAGCATTAATGTCGATATTTATTTAATTATTTATTAATTTTTGATTTCACATTACAATCATATTATCCTTTGATAGTTAAAACAATAGTATTTCATCCTATGACAAATGGTATTTACCCATGATGCATTTTTATTTTTTTATCTTCTTAAAATATTTAATTTAATATATGAATGTTTTTTGACTAAATTTGCCTTCTTAGAATAGCGGTTTAGAATGATCTTATGAATTTTTTTAATTAACAAATGAAAAATAGATATAATTTCATTCTGAAAGTATGATTAATATTAATTAAGAGTAATTAATTTACTCTTTTTATTGAATAATATTAAAGTTCTTTATAATAAAAATTTTATATCAATAAAAAAGTTCTTCAAACTATTGATCCATTGTTTAATATGTTCTGATTTTGAACACAACAAAATGATTAAGCATGGTATCTAGTACATTGATAAAAGATAGAATTAATTTTTAAATTATTTGATCCAGTTTTTATAGTAAAATTGACTTCCAGTACCATGTATTGAATATACTATATGCTTTTCATGATTTCATATTCTATTATTAATTATTATAATTAATAATTGGATTATAAAAATTCATTTCCTTTGTGTTTAGTTGCTAGGATGTGATATTGTCCTAAAGTTGTTTCCATGATAATGTTCTGGTTAGTAAAAATAATTAGTTCAAACAATTATTTTATGTAAATGAATAAAAAAAATCATCTTAATGTTTTAATTTTATTAAAACAAGTATTTATTTGATAAAATTGTTTATTTTCGATCTGTTAAGGATTCAGAATTTAAAACTTTGAAACAAAAGAAGAAATTTTCTTTATTGATAAGTAGACAAAAAAATAATTTACTAATAATACTGTGAATGATTCATATGTAAAAAATTTATCCCATTGTAAACTTTCTTGTGATGAAATTTCTCTGTTGGAAAAAGGTTTTAATTATGCTTTGGCTCCTAAACGTGTTCCAGTTGAAAATATTATATGCAATATAGAATCTTCCTTAAAAAATATAGATTTATACACAGCTGATCTTATTAGATTTGAAGTTTGTGATGTCTTAAAAAATATAAAACCACCAAAAAAAATTTATCTAAAGGAGAATTTATTGCACTTCAAAATTTAAAAAAAGATGATTCAATTGTTGTTATTCCAGCAGATAAGGGTAATTCTACTGTTGTTCTTGATCGTTTGGATTATAATAATAAAATTGTAGATTTATTAAATGATGGAACTTATAAAAAGATTATTAGAGATCCTCTGACATATTTAGAGAAAAAGACAAAATGTCTTATCAAACATTCTAGTATAGATGAAGATATGAAAATTAAAATTTCTCCAAGAGAAGGTTCTTCATTATATCCTAAATTTTATGATTTTCCTAAAATTCATAAACCTGAGATAACATTGTGACCTATTGTGTGTGCTATAGGCTCTCCTACACATGCTTTGGCTAGATATTTAGCCCAATGCTTACAACCATTGACAGACAAGATTCCATCAAGAATTAAAAATTCAAGCCATTTTATTTCAATAATTAAAACTTAAAACTAATTGGAACTGATTTATTGGTTAGTTTTGATGTTTCTTCTATGTTTACTAATATTCCTGTTGAAGAAGCATTAAATATAATAGATCAGTACAATGATTTACCTGATTTTATTATTCCATTAGCAAAGCACTGCCTTGAAAATACATTTTTTGTTTATAATTCTCAACTGTTTAAACAAATTAAAGGACTTTCTATGGGATCCCCATTGTCACCTGTCATTGCTGATCTTTTCATGGACAATTTTGAAAGTCAAGTATTATGTGCAGCTACTAAAAAACCTTCTATTTGGCTTAGATATGTGGATGATACTTTTGTCATATGGCCTCATGGAATTGATTCTTTAAATTCTTTTCTAGCTTTTATAAATAATTGGCATCGTTGAATTTAATTTCACTATATACGTTAAGCGTATTTAATATTACTATGGAATTGTAAAATAACAGATCACTTTCTTTTCTAGATGTTTTAATTGCAAACAGATGACTTTCTTTTCTAGATGTTTTAATTGCAAGAAAATGTGATGAAACATTGTCAATATCAGTTTACAGAAAATCCACTCATACAAACAGATCATCATCATCCTGCACAATTTTTTTCTGTAGCTAAAAATCTTTTCATTAGAGCTTATAATCTATCTGATAAAGAACATCTTTCTCAAGAAATAGAACTTACAAAAAGTATTCTGCTTTCTAATAATTATAATAAAAACATCATATGTAAGGCTTTATATAATATTAATACTAAAAAGAAAAAAAAGGATAGAATTGATAATTCCTCTTTTAATAGAGTAATTTTGCCTTACATTAGGAGGGTTACTGATAAAATCAGTAGAAGACTATCTTGTTTTAATATAAAGACCACTTTTTCTACTGGCAAAAAAATTGGTGATTTTTTGTATAAACCTAAAGACAGAATATTTTTGGAACACCAAGAAGTTTATGAAATTCCATGTTTCCAGTGCTCAAGAGGCTATGTGGGTCAGTCTAATAGACAAATTAATGTCAGAATTAAGGAACATAAAAATGCTTTTCATCAAAAAATTAGCACATCAGATTTTACTTCCCATTATTTAGAAACTGGTCACAAACCTAATTTTGACAATACAAAAATACTTGCTAATTTGGAAAGATATGATTTAAGAACCATGAGAGAGACAATTGAAAAATTAAAGAGACCTACTAGTTTAAATAGAACTGATGAAACACAACGTATTCCATCTATGTGGAAACCTTTCATTTTATCCAATATTAACTTAAAATTAATAGGTAAAAATACTGAGGGAAATAAACATTTTGATAAGCCTCATATTGTGAATGCTGAACTTGAATCTCATTTTTCATCTTGCACACAGTCATGTTATTTGTTAAGATCTAACGGTTTTTCTTTCAAAAGTTAACCTTGATAATGGCGGTTGCTATTCTGTCGAAATATCGGTGTTTAATGGAAAACAATACATGGTATAGCCCAAAAAGTTATAATTTATATATATAGTATAAAAATGATGTATCTATTAATCATGTATATATGTGAAAAGTTTATGTTTTATCACAATCTATATGTGAGAAGTTTACATATTCTTACAATAATGAGCATGCTAATAGCTCTAAACAAGCTTTTTTAATAAGTGCTACAAGAGAAAGCATTAAAAAAACTAGAATTATACCAATCTTCAAACTGGTTTTGAGCTAATCGCTCTCATCAGTGAAGTACTAGGACAGTCAGACACTAAATTTAAAATACAAACTCCAGCCCAACATTTATCAAATACTTAACTATTAAGTAGAAAATCTGAAAACTTCAGACTTCTATATGTTTTCAAATTAAACTATCTAACTTAAATAGCCATATGGAAGTGAATTAAATTCAGTTACATAATATATTATTAGCCTTAACAATATAACATCACAAAGGCTTAAAAGCCAAACTATAATAGTAAGGAAACCAAGTAATACATCATGGGACTTAATTAGCTTGTATTTATAAATATAATATAACAAGCATGCTAATAGCTCTAAACAAGCTTTTTCGATAAATTTTGCAATAGAAAGCATTTAAAATTATCTAGAAATATCTTTGCTAAAGTTTTATTTCTATATATTTTTCATTAGTTACTTCATTATCTTTAAAAAGCCTTTATATGATCAAGATTAAAATCTGAAAACATTTTATATACATTTTGTAATCAAACACGAATTTGTTTCATAAAAGTTGATGATAAGCCTTTATCTAAAAATGTACTAAAGTAAAAATTGAATGACATTATGCTATTCTTTGTGAATAGACAAATAACTTATAGATTTTTTAATGGTAGAAAACTAACAAAATATCATAATCCAACGAGGATATAGATTCACCAATGGCTTTTTTATGTCATGTAATTCTGCCACCACAGTCATAGATTTGGCTGACATTAACTTTGTTGTTTGTAGTTTATATTTACCCACATTTAATATCTTGATGAGTGAAAAGCAGATGAGCACATTGATTATATGTCGTCCTGAATCTATTGAAGAGACTCCAGTTGCAACTACCAACATCAAATCTAGCTGGATTTATTATTGATTCTGAAAAAAAATTGTTTGGAACTTTATAATAATTTCATTTTTATGCCATAATTCTTTGATTGTATATTTTTGTTAGAACATCCAAAAATGAAATCTTGATTTGAAATGAGTCTTAAGTGATAAAACTATATCTTGAGTTATTTGCAAATCTGATCTGCCTAACAGCTTCTTATACATTTTCTATAAAACAACTTTTCTTCTAATATCTGGTGGAAATATATGTGAAAAAACAGAACACCACTGCATTGAAGCAAAGTTGAGTGCATTAATAATATTTTTCATGGCAAAATTTAATTGAGCATCCAAAAATTTAATGTGGGAACTTTTTCTTCCAAATGGGGCCATGATATTTCCTGCCAAATATGTTGGAGATAAGGAAACTGCTTATAAAATATTTGCATCACAATTTCAAAAAGTGACTAATCACTTTCCAAAAAAAAAGCATTTTTAAAAATTAGATCTGTTCTTAATTAAATGAGGAAAATAAATTAGACTCTTAAGAGCATAGAGTGGAATTATGCTTCAGTCCATTATTTCAAAATGTTATTTAGATTAGAGATGATTCCTCATTGCTTAGATAAAAATTTAAGCATGTTGCTTTTATCATTATGAATAAGACCCCAATCTTTGATAAAGATTTCCAATCTTTCCATATCGTTATTAAGAGACTTTTCTATTTCAGAAAAATAACACTTTTGAGAAATGAAAGCAATATTATCAGCATAAAACAATTTCCTGATGTCGTTTCAGGAAGATTAGTAAGGAACATATTAAATAAAATAGGTGAGAAAATTAAACGATGTAAAAGACCATTCTGTACCATTTTATATTTTCTATGATAGTAATTTAACGTCTCTTGAATTTTCCTATTGGAAAGTATTTTGTCAAATAAATAAATGGTTTTCCTGCATTTAAGAATTAAAAAAAACTTTAAAATAATTTTTTTCAAATAGAGTAATACACTGAAGTTAGATAAATAAAAGTCCCTTCAGTTTTCAATTTAATTTAAAAGCCCTTTTTAATAAGAATTGTTAAATGTAAAACTCGTTCACAATAGTTTTTTTCTAGCTTAAATTAAGTATGCTCAACAGTTAAGTGATTCTTAACTTTTGGTAAAAATTTTAATATGATTCTTTCAAAAAGTTTGTATAAAACACATAATAATGATATTGGACTATATGTTTCTTGGATCATTGTTAGTCTTATTTGGTTTTAAGATTGCCATAGTTTTGTCAATACATTTAATTTTTGAAATAGATTCGGTATGAATAATATTACTGAATAGATTTTCCAATCATAATTTGGTTTTAGATCCTAAATTTTCTAAAACTTTGAAAGTATGCTATCTGCTTCTGAGAGCCTTTTCTGTTTTAATACAATCAAGTTCAAGAACAATTACATATTTTTTCAGATTGATATTAGTGGAACATTGTATAAGGAATAGTTTGCAAATTCTGCTCTAATGATCCTTTTTTTCATTCTATTAATTTTGGAGTTTTGAAGCCTGATACATAATACTGACAATTTGTTATTTCACAGGTATTTTTATCCAGAAAGTTTTTGTAAAAGTGTTCAGACCTTATGACAAGAGCTTGTAAAGTATTATTCCACTATGATCTCTCACTATTTTTGTCTTCCAGCATTATTCAATGACTTTATAAGTTTGTCAACAATTTTTGGAATATCGATAGACAAAAATTGGTGTAAGATAGTTGCTGACTTTGTCCATCCTGAAAGAAATTGGTTTTTCACATTCTCAAGGGATATGTTTTCTGAAGACTGATATTATGAATTTGTTAAATCTATCATAATCAGTAAGAAATGCAAAGACTCTATTAATAGTCTTTTAAGATATCCAATATATCACTTCCAGTTAAGTTTTCTTAAATTCCATTTTGGAACAAGATAACATTCAATTATAGGAATGTGTTTTTTGAGAATTATTTAGACTTGATTTATGCTATGAATAGAATGATTCTCCTTGCTTAACATAAAGTAAGTACATGTTATTTAAATTTATTTATTCTAAAGGTTGACGATCTGCTTGATCATCACTTAATATTCCAAAAGATTATTATGACAATTGAGATATTCTATAAATGCAGGAGATGTAAAAATACAGAAGATAGGGTGATACCGAACACTGGAAAATATCTATCCAAATTGTAATTATAATATCAGATGAATTGTCATTAATGAAGATGTTTGTTTTACAAGATAATTTGAAACATAAGTAGCAATACCATATTTACAATGCATCATTTGTTAGTAATCAATATAAATCTAGAAATTTTAAAAATGATGAACCACTTGAAGTATATCAAGATATGCTAAACAATATCTTAAATGTTATACTGAAGCAGTTTTATTGTTTCCTATATGAAGTGAAGATTGTTCTATAAAGAGTATACATGGCACTTGAGATTTTGCCTAGTCGCTAAAAAATTGTAGTCATTGTTCAATATCATAGGGCAATGATCTCTGTATTTCTGAAATAATAGTTCTGAATATCATGTTAATAATTTTATTGCAAAATTAGATTATTTGATCTCTTTAACCAGGAGTTCATCAAGATACAGTTTGGTTTTGATGCAGTTATTTGTTTTTAAATAATCATTAAATAGTTTCTTTGATAATGTTTCTCATTATTCCATTCATTATAAGTATTATTATAAAGAAATAGATGACTATATATAAATACAGTAGCAAATTCTTCATATGGTAGTGCCAACCAGTGAAAACCTTTATAATCAATGAATGCAAGAAGGTTTGTGCATAAAATTCTTATCTACTGCCTACTCATCCAATATCCCCAGAGTAATTTTCTGCATGTGGCCATTATCAGTAAAGAGCCTTGGATCTGAGAGCACTACATCCCAGATTAGTTGAAGCTTGTAGCTTTAATCAGTGAGGAGCCTTGGATAATTCAGCTCTAAACTATTAATTTGTATTTAGTCTAAATTAATGTATGATTAATCACAGATAATTAAAAATGAGATGTATCAACAAAATTTGTACAATTCAGTTGCCAATTAAAATATCAGGAACATAATAGGATCAAGCCCTGATGTAAGCATGGTGAGTAAGGATTGGCTTATATAAGAATAAGCTTTAAGCATGAGTGATTCACTTCTGTTTTTAAAACTCTTACTGACTTGTGAGTGTGCATAGATTTATATACTAAAAATGAATAGGCAGATTTGAAGGTTAATTTCCTTCTATGTGGTTAATTTTATATATTTGTGTGTATATTATATATCTGCATTGATCAGAAGAACATGAGTTATCATATTTTAACTATCTCAGTACATATAGTTGTCCAAAAACATATTGCACTTTTCTTTGCATATTTATACAGAGCAATTAATACAATTTTTTGTTGTTAGCTAATTAAGACACATTTAATAGTATACATACAAAAGCACTTCAACTCAAAATTTAAAATATAGTTTTTTTGATTAAAACAAAATATAATGATTTTAAATAATTAAAATATTTTATATTAGAAATTTAGCATTGAAAATGAAATCATTATTTCTCATTTGATTTTTATTTAAATAAAACAGCATGGAATTAACATTTATATTTTAAAGTTTTATCTATTTGTTTTTACGATTGTTTATATATATTTATATAATTTAATAATTTTTAACAGAGGTAAATGTTGAAATATTTTTTAAAAATAAAAACAAAAAAAATTCCACCTATTAGAATATATATATATTGTATTAGAATGCAAAAATTATGTTAGTATATTTGTAATTAGAGGGGATTTGAATCCAGACATTCAAGCTTCCTTCAGGCTTCCACTCCATCTTATACAACCGATAGACACGACCACATACGTGCTGGTTCAGCATAAATATATATATATATATATATATATATATATATATATATATATATATATATATATATATATGAGATCATTTATCTTTTTCACATGTATGTGGTCATGTGTTTCTGTTATATGAGATAGAGTGGACAACTATATTTGAAAAATTAAAATAATAATTATTTTTTTACAAACAAAATTGCAACTATGAAATATCTTTACCAAAAAAAAAATTAATAAGGCTTAAATATTTTAATATTATAGAACATGGATTGACTATGGCTTGCGAGGCAAATATAACTCTTTTATCCCATTTTCATGGCTCATTTTTGTCATAATAAACAAACAGATTTTTATATCCTCTTGTAATTTGTAAAAGAGTATTTTACTAACTCTAGAAGAGAAAAATATCTATTATAATGTTGTTTTTTGAATTCAGGCTTATTATAGAATAGTAATTATTGTACACGATGAATATTTGAATATTAGAAATTTATGAATAAATCAAGCCGTCTTTAAAAGAATTTTTCTTTTTCTTAAGATGTATTCAGAATTTTTTTTTCAGGAACATATTTTTCATTTCTTTCCTTTGTGGCTTTTTAATAGGGGAAAAGAGGAAATTTAAACCAAATGACTCTTTGTGTTAAAAAATTTGCCAACACCTTTTTTAGAACATCAATATATTTGGGGGAAAGTAAATCTTGATTCTGCAAACATTGTTATAATAATTAATTATAGAGTTAACAATAGCTAATAAAATGAATTTTAATATCATATATAAATCAGAAATTATAAAATGATTAGCAAGTACAAATTAATAATCATTATCAATCTTATCATAAAGTTGTAGTATCTTATTTCAGAAAATGTTTTAATAACATTTGATGGTAAATTTAAATATGGCACTTAATTTTAATATGTATTAATTTAAAATGTCCACTTCAACATTCATTTTATTCTAATTCAACATTTCTTACACAAATATGGATAACTGACACCCAGAGTAATATAACTTCTTTTTAATAAAATTCTGAATGATTAAGTTCACATATAAGTATGTAATTAAGCCAAAGAATACATTGTAAATATATGCTTTATAGTGATGTATTACATTATTTCTTCCAATAACCATGTAATAATATATTGTAATGGTATAATGTTGGGAAATTTTCTTTTACACACCACATATATTTGGATATGTCAAAATTGTAATGGTATAAAGAAAACGTTCCAGTTTAATTATGTCCCATAAATTCTGATATTAAAATTGTATCTTTAAATATAAAACACATAAATTGTTGAAGCTTGAATATTAAATAAATGAAATCAAGAATTAAAGTGATATTTTATTGAATTCAAATTACATTTATTAAATAAATAACCTAATGTTTTAATAAATTAATATTTTCTTAACATTGGTTAAAGTATATTAAAACTAGATTCAAAGTGCATTAAGTGTTAATTTGAGTATTTCAGGATAAGTTAAATATACAAATTAGCTGTTAATATCTGTGACCCAAGACCTTCTGATAGATGATGTAATCTTCAATAAAAATATACAAAATCAATTTTTAATAAATAAATATTTTATTTACATCAATAAGAGAATGACAATAATACTAATACTAATGATGGTGATAATAATAACATCACTGCTGAAATAAAGGTCAATGTTGTAATTACATTTGGTGAGAAGAAGAACCACATAACCAACACTGGGAAGATAAGAGAGTGAGCACTATTAGCTAGCAACAAACTCTCACCTAACATATATTATATCTAGAAATGAACTAATTGACATTATATATGTAATTAAACCATTTGGATAATTGATCCATTGAGGACATTAATATGCAAAACCCTTATGATGTATGTACCCCTGTACATTAATCTATGTAACAAAACTAGATGTAAAATATATGTATATAATTAATTTGCAATTCTATTCTAATTACATCTGTCATACCTTACTCATATAACATTGGTTTTTTTTATATATAACTCCTATTATTCAATTGTAACCTTTTATAGCTTTTATTCTCTCTCTCTCTCTCTCTCTATATATATATATATATATATATATATATATATATATATATATATATATATATATATGATATCAATCTGTAACTTGTTTATATCTAAGTATATATTTCACTTGCAATTTATTCTGACTGTATCTTTTATAACTCGCTGATGTAACCTTGTATTCTTGATCAATAAAGTTTACTTTGAAACATAATAAAAATAACAATAACAACAACAAAAATAACAATAATAATAATAATAACAACAACAACAATAATAATAATAACAACAATAATAATAATGATAATAATATTAATAATAATAGTTATAGTAGTAGTAGTAGTAGTAGTAGTAGTAGTAGTAGTAGTAGTAGTAATAGTAGTAGTAGTAGTAGTAGTAGTAGTAGTAGTAGTAGTAGTAGTAGTAGTAGTAGTAATAATAATAATAATGATAATAATAATACATTAAAGATCAACCTTTACAAGATATTGTGCATGCGCTTTTCACAAGTGTTACTCATAAAAAGCACATGCACAATAGCTTGTAAAGGCTGATCTTTAATGTATTACAATTTATAAACATGCGCTATATAAAATAAATGCATATTTACATATGTTTAAGTCTCATTTGAGAGTGACATTTCGTAAATTCTAGATAATTTCGTCGACGTCATTCATTCAGACATCGTAAACAGTAATTTAAAGTGAGTAGTCTATCCTCACGCTTTGATTTCCAGTACTTAAGATTTGCCCATATATAAGCATTTGGGTTGGAAAGAACAAGTATTCATTTTGTTCTTTCATAAATACTATATCTTGTGTTGGGAATTATTTATTGTTAACACTCATGAAAAGCGCATGCACAATAGCTTGTAAAGGCTGATCTTTAATGTATTACAATTTATAAACATGCGCTATATAAAATAAATGCTTAATAATAATAATAATAATAATAATAATAATAATAATAATAATAATAATAATAATAATAATAATAATAATAATAATGATGATGATGATGATGATGATGATGATACAAAGATCTTAGGATTTAAATTAAAGAAAACTTTGAAACCAACAGATCTCAGACTTAGTCATTTTACTATTGGACAATCAAAATTAATGTGTGTTTTAACAAAATATATATTTTGAAGAGGTTTTTTCACAAGAATATTTGTTGCTCAACATAAAAAACATTTCAATGGTGATCCTCCCATCACACGACCAGCAGAACGGTGCCAGTATCCTATCCAAATCTATGCAAATTACAGATGAAACAAAAACATATGCCAACATAACAAAAAACAATTTACAAGAAAGCAATTTTTCTTTGGAAAAAAATGATTTACAACAAAAAGAACAATCAAGTTGCAAACTCAGAAAACAGTAAAGTTTTACATCACTTCTCAAGAATAAATACTAACAATATGTTGCACCGGATATACAAATGCAAGAAAATCAATCCCTCTTACTGCTCAGTGGAATAACGATGATTTAAAATTAATATGTGAAAGGTTTAACAACATGATTCCATGTGGCCTACATATGATATTTCAAAGGATTTTCCCCCCATTCAATAATATTATCAGCTACAGACACAAATATATTGCTATATAAATTTCCTAGAAATTTGCTCTATGAAGCAATAATGCTACATGACCTTTAGGATAGCATACTAAGGACTGCTAATCATCCTAACACTATATTTAATCCTCAAATTTTATCAAGAAAGCCAAAAAACCTGGATTCAAACCACCATTAAAACTTTAGGAAATTATGCCCTCATCACAATAGATCCAGATCAACATGACCAGATTACTGGCATATTCAAGAATGCATACATTGGATAGAACATCAAAATCTTTCAGAAAATGATGCAGCCATTTGGCAAGGTCATAGCATTCAACCCAGTTTATTTGAAATATACACCAGTGCTGGTATACAGCAATAGTTTTGACTTTAAGCTGAGATTAACTAGATCCAAACAATATACCTACACACATTGTAGATCAAGAAGTCATGCTGAGCCTCTTCATAAGAGGGCTCAAACCCATATGTTACACATGTGGGAAGCAAGGCCACCTTCAATGCAATGGGACACCAAAAATCCACAATCACAAAAAACAAACGAGGTGCTCAATCACACACATACTGAGGACATCAACCGTATGTACAATGATAACATAAATCCAAATATGTACAACAATATGCAAACAACTCCTCCATCTAAGGAAACACTCTCACTACCTTTTATTAATCAAAATTCAAATGAAAATTACCAAAACATAGATGAACAAAACAGTGCTCATCTGGAAAAAACAATGTGATAACAGAAAGAGCCTACAATCACAATGAACAAATAATCAGCTCAACCACACACAAAGTGAAGATATCAGCCACACAAAATAGTAAACATAAAATTCAGATATAAATAACCAGATGCAAACAACTTCTTTAAGAACTGCTATTACTACCTCTAATAGATCAAACTACAAAAAAACAAAACAATAGTATAAACAAATGAAACGAAATGCAGCACATAAATTCAAATGTCCTGCAAGCAACTCAAAATAACACAAGCAAATGTGAAAACATACAATACATGAGTAATGCAAATATCAACCCAACTGAAATATCTCAAAGCACTTACAGTGAAACACAAAGTACCAATAAAACCAACACCACACACAATTAAAAATAACACATCAACATATATCATGGAAGCAATCATATTATGCCTTCCACAAATTGAATTAAGTACAATAGAAAAAAGAGCCGGGCCACCCAAAAATGAAGCAAAAACAAAAAAAAACCAAAAACAGAAGGGCACAACAATAAAAAAAAAGAAGAGCATAACACTGCATCATTTTAAACCAGAATTCAAACAGAAGACTGGTCACCAATTGACATCACTCCTATCCAACTAACCAATGAAACTCCAACAATATTCTACTCACACAATAAAAAATGGCCACTAAAAATAACACATCAACATATATCATGGAAGCAATCATAACATCTTTCACAAGTTGAATTAAGTACAATAGAAAAAAAGAGCCAGATCACTCAAAAATGAAGCAAAAACAATAAAAAAACAAAAACAGAAGAGCACAACAACTAAAAAAAAAAGAGGAGCACAACACTGCATCATTTTTAACCAGAATTCAAACAGAAGACTGGTCACCAATTGACATCACTCCTATCCAACTAACCAATGAAACTCCAACAATATACTGCTTATACAATAAAAAACAGCCACTAACATATCTTGAAATGTGATCAACTCCCACATACAATTGTAATGAAGGTCAAAATAACAGCTTTTAATGTGCATGGTTTAAACTTGGCAAATAAACTACATCAACTTAGACAATAGACCAAAATCACATAGATGCATATATTAGGGCTTCTGAATATATATATATATATATATATTATAACCTACACTCCCAACACTGCTCATATACATTACATGAGCGAAATGCCCATGCGCCAGTTCTATGAATAAATAGAACAATATAACAAGATATATAATACAAAAAAACTATTATTGAGACTCTATATTTAAGTTTATGCTCAGCTCAGCTCAGTGGGAGGCTACAGGCAGTTCATAAGATATATGATGATAAATAAATGAAAGAAATATTACAAAACACTAAATATAATGTAAATCCTTTTTATTAATTAATTGTATGATAAAGAATCATGTTTATCGGTACAGTCTATTAAAATATACTTTAAACTTAATTTCTTCCTTCATCCAAATATAACATATATCAGCTTGCTATAATTATAATACTAAACAATTCTATGACTTGGCATATCACAATCTAAACATCTACTTTAATGCCAACCAGGAAATAAACAATAAAATCTCAGGGAATTTAACAAACACAGCTGAATTAAATAAACTACATTGGCCCATAAGTTATAATTCTAAAGTATGATAAAAATGTAATGAAACAAATTGACCAAAATATTCCACTGTGTTTCAATGATAAGATAATTACAGAAATAGGGTATTTTAATTTCATATCATCATCTAACAAATATACTAACTTAGCAACTTTTCTAATACATTTATCCAGTAGAAAATGTTCCTTATAATGTTTGGACTAAGTAAAAACAATATTGTCATACACCAGCAGATTTAATATTATAACTCTAAAATAATATATCTATTTTATGATAGATTTATGAAATGTGGAGATGTGGAAATGGCAAACACGAATGTATACAATAATAACTCCAGACACAATTTTAAGATTTTAAACAAATAAAATAAATCGTTTATTACAATAAAATAAATTTGGTTTAACATATTTACAATTGGACTACTTGTCCTACAGATTTTTAAATTATTAAATAAACTTTAAGCATCACTTTGGGATTATCCCATTTATCAAAGCAAATTAACCAAAACTTAAATATTCTGACTTCGAACTCATGCTTTGCCTACATGTTTCATCTACATGACGCTAAATAAATAACATGTTATATTATTAACACAAAAAAATACTTTGAGAGGATATTACCATTGATTAGTAAAATAAATCAAATTAATTGTATTTGGCTCTCAACCAAGCAACTTTTTCTAATTGACTAAATAATCACTTTCAATTACGAATACCTTCCATGCATAGCAACCAAATCATGTTCATTCTGATGATTTGATGATTTATAACCTTTATCTAAATAAATACACTGTAGTTTAAAATATTTATTTCCCGTTTTAATCTCAATAACTTTATACTTCTATTTAAATGAATATAATGTATTTCAAACATTTAGTTCTCATTTTAATTCCAATAACTCTATAATTTATATATGCGATATTATTTATATTACGCATTTGTGTGCATGTGCTAAGCAACAATGATAGAAAATAACCTTTTCTACAAATTCTCCATTCATCAAGAAAATATCATACAATTACTTTATTTTGGACAATGTCGTAATTCATCAATAAAATCAGACACTAATATTACATCAAGAATAATTTAACAATTTATCTGGCCACATATTAATTAACACAGAGCTATATTTTCATGATTATACAGACAATATGTTATAAGGGAAATCTACATGAGGAGCAGATAACTCTTACTGAACACTTCTACAATAATTCATCTACTTCTAAATACACTACTGGTGGGAAATCTTTTTCCTCATCACCAGGGCTCTAAGAAAACATCACTTAACTTCAAAAAATATCATTTAATCATACACATATAATATAAACTAGGCTGTGCTCATGGAAAAACATCTACTAAATAAGCAAGATCTTTTATCCCTGCAAACATTATAATGCAATCAGATTTCTTTCCATTCTTAAAGCTCTTCTAAATATCGAACGGTATAAATACACGCTGGTAGATAAATACATACAGATAACATACTAATCCATTCCATTCAGTAGAATATGACAGCATCCGAAATTTATACATAAAAATATTCACAAAGTGAACTTTATCAAACAAATGTCATAATTGTGCACAACAGACACACACACGCAAATAAAAGTATATATAAAATTAACTCTAAATTACACACTATGCAGGCAACATGGTAATTAAATATTGCATCAAGGTATAACTTTTAATTCAAAATAAACTTTAGGTTACCTTTTAAAATTTAATGGTTATAATTATTACAAACGAACTTTCTTTCATATCTAGTAAACTATTTCTGTTATACGTTCGTTGATTGAAAAAAAAAAAAATTCTCACTTTGAGATAATAAAGGATACAAAATAAATATAAACCTCTCTAATAATATATAAAAAAAATATTTCTTTCTTTTACCTTCGTAAAAGAACAATAAGACCTATTAGTACATAATCAATTGTTACCAGCATATTCCTCATTTGGATATGCTTCGAGACGATCTAGAAGGTCAAAATAACCCAAATTATCAGTAAAACATAATAATAAGTAATCCTGTTATCAATAATATACATTAATAATGACAAGCAATAAAAAAAGTAAAGAAACAAGTTATTTGTTTTTTAACTTAAAATAAAAGTTCACTTGCAAAGCTCTGCTCCGGGTTCATGAAACAATATGGGACACATTCCAAACTGAATTTAAATAAAATAAACTTCTGCAGGGTAACTTAAAAATATAATCATAACTGGAATCTGACCAGCACCTCCAGTGTTCATAGCATATCTATTTGAGGTACTAAATCACACACACAAGCAATTAATTTCTCCTTTATTATACTGGAAACATAAAACATTCTCCATTGTAGTGCTAAATTAAATACACAATTGTTCTTAGTAGTTTTCTTGACTAACATTTAACACTTTATAGTCTATTATATGCATGGTTTATTCTTAAATATTGTCAATTAAGATACCATGGTTCCTTAGTAATTCCATAATTGATAATACTTTGTTGTGTATTCCATCTTTATCGAAGAGAACAAAAATTACCCGCATTTCTATTCTTCCATTCTATCTCAGCAAATACTTAATTTGAAGGAACTCACACTTTATTTCCTTCATTTAAAATATGTATTATTTGCAGAAATACCAGATAAATAAATAGTGTTATCTCTTTATGGTGAATTTGAACATAGCATGATTCATCCACTTCAGCATATTCTTAATTCTATGTTTCATCCTCACAAAAACACAACACGGAAAATAGTGAAGAATTAAAATACATTCTGTAAAATAGTTCTGCATGCGTTTCCCAGATATAGTAAAATACACATATTGGTTAGTGATACAACAATAATATTCATGCAATTTATTCTTATTTAAAATGACAATTAAATGAAGTATTGTAGACTGGACGTTATCAACATACATTTTAAAAGAGCCATAGTTATGAAGAGGTTAATTTAAAAACATTTAAATCGAGGAGAATAATGTAAACTGTGTACCTTTTGAAAATTTAGAATTCCATTTTAGTCAACTCTTCCCATAATAAATTTTTTTTCAAGATCCTCTCGGTGTTTTACTCCAAAGTCTTTTTTAAAATCAATTTGACTTCAGCAACTGGTTTTTAATTTTCACAATAAAAAAAAAAATGAGCACTGTTTTCTGGCTACAATTACATTACATAATATACAAATTTATCACTTTAGATCATTGTTAAATAGCTCTCTTTAGCAAAAAGGTCACTTTTTTTCACAAGATTACTCCCACACTTCTTTTCTATCTAGGCTAATTACATATTAAAAAAAAATCTTTTCAGAAAAAAAAAGAAAACATTTTGATTAAATCAAGACAAAAAATAATAATAAAACAAATAAATAGCTGTTATAAACTTGAAAGAAAAATGAATATTAATTAACTATTAAACAAAAATGATTAATAATTTGTTTAATTTGTAAAATGATCCATTGATTCAACTATCTATTGATCATTGGAAAGAAATATATATTTGTTAAATTATTTAAGATAATTACTGTAATTTAAATGTTTTTATTGTGTGTACTATTGCTTAATATTTTTAGAAGATGAAAATGAAGTGAAAACGATGCAGAGTCATACATGCATGCACATACACTATACTATAAATATTAAAGTATCTTAACTAAATATAATTGAAATGGCTATTAATTGTTGACAAAAGGATAAGTATTAAAGAATAAGGATTTTGAAACCATTCAACCAATACTACACTAATATAAAATAACCTTGCATTTTCCTGCCCAAATATACCAATTCCTACAATAACAACCCCTTTCTCTGGCATTAAATACTTCCCTAACCACAATAATAATAATGAATACTTATAAAGTAGTCAATCAACTGCATAAGCGATCCATATCCAAGCTTCAAACAATCACCAGCAAAAAAAATATTTTAAAATTCTAAGGCTATTTTATTTTTTTAATATAATGTAACCATTGAATGCAGATACAAAGTATCTCAATTCCTTGTGCCCATTCAGATGGTCACAACTTCCCCATCCTTATAAAGAAAAAAATATGAATTAGGTAACACCGTTAGGTTATGTTAATCATTATTAAACAACACAAATAAAATTAATTACACTTTAAAAAACTATGCATACAGAATTTTTATATTCTCACATCTCTTAACCATCTGGTACTTGAACTGGATATGGTATTAAGCTATGAGCATTATAGGTATCTCTCTAGTTTAATGCTCTATCATTTCTTAGCACTGGTCGCACCCTTTTTAGGTGTGGTTTGCATGCCACTGGTGGATGGTTGAACACCATCATCATTCCTCCTCAGAATAGAGTGATGATTATAATAAGGCCCACTTTTTATTTGTGACTTGGGTCAGTGCCTACTTCTGCTTCTAGCTAACCTATTTTGATACCATGGGGATCTACCCTGTAATCTAATGCTATTTACAGAGGCAAGGGATTCCCTATTAGCTCTGGTCTTACCATCACTCACTTTATTGCTAATTTCAATGGAATCTAACAGATCAACAACCTCCTCAATGGTTTGCCTGATGCTATTAAAATCTGTTCTACATGGTGAGGAAGGTTGTGCCATAATATGCAAACAATTTGTTATTCAGATAACAGGTAGGCATTTAGGGTCTTCAATTTTCCAGCCTGTTTTCTGAAAAATTGAGTGTAACTACCCTTATAATGATTGTACTTTTCTTGAGATATTTGGTGTCAAGTTGTCCTGCCTATCCTCTCCCCAAAAACTATTTAACAGTAAATGCTTAAAATCTCCGTAAGTATATGGTTTATCAAATAAAGATTGCCATCAATCCTTAGAAGATGAGCACAGATGGTTGCTAGCAATAGCAATCCTCTCCACTTCTGACAATGGACAAAGTAAAAACAACTCGTCCAAGCTTTGCAAAAACTCAAAGGAGTTTTCTAAGTATTCTCCTTTAAAAGACTTAATGGCTAGAAACTTAAGGGCCATAGAATCACGTGAATCTCTTTCATGATTTATCCTCACCTTCTCTGACTCTAACTTCTGCAAATCTATTCTGCTGCGCTCTCCCTCCTCTATGGATCCTAAAGCATACTGATCAACTAGACCACAACATACCTCCTTAACCTCAGTGGCATTCAACTCTACAGCACCTAATGGCCTTACATCCATCTTTAAATGCTGCTTTTGGCCTAAAGCATCTTGAACATATCTCTCTAACTTAGTTTGGCATCTCTTCCACTCATAATTCATTTTATTTCTAGTCTATCTTCTGCCTTGTCTGAAAAAACTTGTCTATCTACAGAACTCTTTACATTGTCTATTTTTACTTTCAAATTCTGATATCCCTCACTCACCTCACTTAATTTAGTTACTATGGTTCACACATCCTCACCTCCTATCTCTAGATGATCTATTCTTGTGCTGATGTGTCTAACTTGGTCAACCATATCTTGATTGGTCCCACCTGGTTCTAGTTTCTGCACCTCCACTCTCAAGTTTAGATTCTTAATCTGGTCTTGGCACTCACTAATCTGATCATCTATTTTTGAGGTGCTATCTACACTTCTATTCTGATGTTCTATTACACTTTCTCTGACACCTTCTATCTTTTCCTCAAATATTTTAACTTTCTGTTCAATATCTAGAGAACATTCATTGGTGTACCTACTATATAACTCTTGATATTTTTGTCCCTTGTTTACAATTGTCATTTCTTCCCTCGTGAAATTTTCCTGTATTTCTTCCCTAAGCTGAATTATTGAGCTCTCACAGTCTACTCTTATTTGCTGCAGCTGATTCTTAACATCAACTTCTATTGTTTCTAGCTTATGTGTCTGACTTTTCATATTCTCCCTAACTTTTTTCATCTCTAACATTTGTTTCACTGAATTTTCCTTGATTTCCAACATTTTTACCCTTATTTCTAACATCATACTATCTTTCATCTCTCTAAAATCTTCCTTTGACATCATACTATCTTTCATCTCTAGCATCTGTTTATCTGAATTATTTTTTATCTCTAAGATTTGTTTATCTGAATTATTTTTTATCTCTAACATTTGTTTATCTGAATTACTTTTTATCTCTAATGTCATAGTATCCTTTATCCCTAACTATTTTTGATCAAGGCTCTTATTTATTGCATCCATCAGTTTGGAGTAATCAAATGCTCCTCCCAATGAGACATTTTCTGCCCTACTATCTTCTCTATTCGGGATGTTCAGTTTCATTTCCCAAATTTATATCATGAGACAAGACAATTGCCTCTGGAGATAATATTTTAAACTCTTCCATAACTTTATATTTTTACTTTTAATTCACAGACAAAGAAAAGGTAAGGTAAGGTATACAAGAAAAGGTAAGATAAAATACAGTAAGATAAGGTAAGTACATCAGCTTCACTCCTCCTCCCCAATCAAACAATCTAAATTTCCCATCATCACTTATAAGTACATGATTACTCTAGTATGGTTATTTGCATTATTTCATGCAACATTCGGTTTCCACATTTGATAGCAAAATTATGGCACTGCATACTCTGACAATATTGATTCAAACACTAATAATTTATCTAGATAAAATCTCTATATTCACCTACATTTATACTGTACACTACATTGACTTCTATATAATAATGAAGACAACACAATTTTAATAAGCATGATTATTAAGCTAAGTTCTCTTTGCCATTCAAAATTATAACTAATATTCACAATAATATACAACTTTTATTTATCAAATTTGATATGTTGGCTGTATACAATATAATTCTATCAGAAATACATCATTATAATTATCAAGCTCACAAAACCACAACTTGTCTTATCTATATCACAATATATCTATCAATGCGATTACGATGGGCAAACAGATAATGTACTTCTTATCATCATCAGTCAATCGATCTCGGCCATATCAAAGCCACCAAAGCTATGTTGAAGCCCCACGATGGGTGAACAGAAAATGTATACTGAGATTATCATCATCATCGATCACTTGATCTTAGCCCCAAAGTTGGCGCACCAGAAAACATACCCTATAACCTACACTCCCAACACTGCTCATATACACTACATGAGCAAAATGCCCAGGCACCAGTTCTATGAATAAATAGAACAATATAACAAGATATATAATACAAAAAAACCATTATTGAGACTCTATATTTAAGTTTATGTTCAGCTCAGCTCAGTGGGAGGCTATAGGCAGTTCATAAGATATATGATGATAAATAAATGAAAGAAGAAACATTACAAAACACTAAATATAATGTAAATCCTTTTTATTAATTAATTGTATGATAAAGAATCATGTTTATCGGTACAGTCTATTAAAATATACTTTAAACTTAATTTCTTCTTTCATCCAAATATAACATATATCAGCTTGCTATAATTATAATACTAAAAAATTCTGTGACTTGGCATATCACAATCTAAACATCTACTTTAATGCCAATCAAGAAATAAACAATAAGATCTTAGGGAATTTAACAAACACAGTTGAATTAAATAAACTACATTTGGCCCATAAGTTATAATTCTAAAGTATGATAAAAATGTAATGAAACAAATTGACTAAAATATTCCACTGTGTTTCAATGATAAGATAATGACAGAAATAGGATATTTTAATTTCATATCATCATCTAACAAATATACTAACTTAGCAACTTTTCTAATACATTTATCCAGTAGCAAATGTTCCTTATAATGTTTGGACTAAGTAAAAACAATATTGTCATACACCAGCAGATTTAATATTATAACTCTAAAATAATAAATCTATTTTATGATAGATTTATAAAATGTGGAGATGTGGAAATGGCAAACTCGAATGTATACAATAATAACTCCAGACAAAATTTTAAGATTTTAAACAAATAAAATAAATCGTTTATTACAATAAAATAAATTTGGTTTAACATATTTACAATTGGACTACTTGTCCTACAGATTTTTAAATTATTAAATAAACTTTAAGCATCACTTTGGGATTATCCCTATTATCAAAGCAAATTAACCAAAACTTAAATATTCTGACTTCGAACTCATGCTTTGCCTACATGTTTCATCTACATGACACTAAATAAACAACATGTTATATTATTAACACAAAAAATACTTTGAGAGGATATTACCATTGATTAGTAAAATAAATCAAATTAATTGTATTTGGTTCTCAACCAAGCAGCTTTTTCTAATTGACTAAATAATCACTTTCAATTACGAATACCTTCCATGCGTAGCAACAAAATCATGTTCATTCTGATGTTTTGATGATTTATAACCTTTATCTAAATAAATACACTGTAGTTTAAAATATTTATTTCCCGGTTTAATCTCAATAACTTTATACTTCTATTTAAATGAATGTAATGTATTTCAAACATGTATTTCTCATTTTAGTTCCAATAACTCTATATTTTATATACGCGATATTATTTATATTACGCGTTTGTGTGCGTGTGTCAAGCAACAATGATAGAAAATAATCTTTTCTACAAATTCTACATTCATCAAGAAAATATCATACAATTACTTTATTTCAGACAATGTCGTAATTCATCAATAAAATAAGACACTAATATTACATCAAGAATAATTTAACAATTTATCTGGCCACATATTAATTAACACAGAGCTATATTTTCATGATTATACAGACAATATGTTATAAGGGAAATCTACATGAGGAGCAGATAACTTTTACTGAACACTTCTACAATAATTCATCTACTTCTAAATAGACTATTGGTGGGGAATCTCTTTCCTCATCACCAAGAATATAAAAAAAATGTCATATAACTTTCTAAACATCATTTAATCATACTTCAACAATAATTCATCTACTTCTAAATACACTATTGGTGGGGAATCTTTTTCCTCATCACCAGGGCTCTAAGAAAACATCACTTAACTTCAAAAAATATCATTTAATCATACACATATAATATAAACTAGGCTCTACTCATGGAAAAACATATACTAAATAAGCAAAATCTTTTATCCTTACAAACATTATAACGCAATCAGATTTCTCTCCATTCTTAAAGCTCTTCTAAAATCGAACATTATAAACACACGCTGGCAGATAAATACATACAGATAAATACTAATCCATTCCATTCAGTAGAATATGACAGCATCTGAAATTTATACATAAAAATATTCACAAACTGAACTTTATCAAACAAATGTCATAATTGTGCAAAACAGACACACACCCGCGAATAAAAGTATATATAAAATTAAGTCTAAATTACACACTATGCAGGCAACATGGTAATTAAATATTGCATCAAGGTATAACTTTTAATTCAGAATAAACTTTAGGTTACCTTTTAAAATTTAATGGTTATAATTATTACAAACGAACTTTCTTTCATATCTAGTAAACTATTTCTGTTATACGTTCGTTGATTGAAAAAAAAAAAAATTCTCACTTTGAGATAATAAAGGATACAAAATAAATATAAACCTCTCTAATAATATATAAAAAAAATATTTCTTTCTTTTACCTTCGTAAAAGAACAATAAGACCTATTAGTACATAATCAATTGTTACCAGCATATTCCTCATTTGGATATGCTTCGAGACGATCTAGAAGGTCAAAATAACCCAAATTATCAATAAAACATAATAATAAGTAATCCTGTTATCAATAATATACATTAATAATGACAAGCAATAAAAAAAATAAAGAAACAAAAGTTATTTAAGATGTAATATGTTGGACTATTTCCATCATTTATGAGTGAATATTGAATGTATAGAAAATTTTAAACTTTATTTAAACTTTTCAAATACAAACAACTTGTTAGTAATAACACACAAATAGACAATACAGGTTAGCATATGCACAGTGACAATATTCGCTTAGAAGTTGAACTCGCACCTTTAGATTCTTGTATATTGAATTTAAGGCAAACACTCTACCAACTGAGCTATTCTGTCAAAGGCAACATATAGTAGAAATTTGATATATTTATACTTGAGGGTTGGTTCAAATCCTCCTGAGTCCTTCAATTTTTTTTTTTTTTTAAACAAGTCTAATTATTTTTATTATTTTTTATTTTTTCCTAAGAGCAAGATTAATTAGAGGCTTCCATACATTGTGTATTGCCACACTGGGTTGACTTATAGGATTATTTACCATTGTCATATGAGCAGCTTCCTTGAATTTTCTTCTATGCATTTTTTCCTCTTTATCCAATATCTTTGTATTTTCCCATTTAAGCATGTGGTCATTAGTACATACATGATCTGCTATGGTAGACACATCTGTTTTTTCTCTTTTAACCATTAGTTTGTGTTCCTTCAATCGTTGTTCAACAGGCCGACAGGTCTCACCAATGTATTTTCTTCCACATTCACATGGTATCTCATAGATGCAGTTTTTGTTCTTCAGCATTTCCAGTTTAGGCTTAGTGGAAGTAAGCATTCCTCGAAGTGTGGTATGGCTTTGGAAAGCAGTTCTAATATTATATTGACTGCAGATTCTTTTTAGTTTGTCCGCCATTCCTGGTATGTATGGATACTACTCGAAACGTTGTGTAATTACTAACCTGTATTGTCTATTTGTGTGTTATTACTAACAAGTTGTTTGTATTTGAAAAGTTTAAATAAAGTTTAAAATTTTCTATACATTCAATATTCACTCATAAATGATGGAAATAGTCCAACATATTACATCTTATAATATACCATCATTACAAACCTTCAGACAAATACAAAAGTTATTTGTTTTGTAACTTAAAATAAAAGTTCATTTGCAAAGCTCTGCTCTGGGTTCATGAAACAATATGGGACACATTCCAAACTGAATTTAAATAGAATAAACTTCTGCAGGGTAACTTAAAAATATAATCATAACTGGAATCTGACCAGCATCTCCAGTGTTCATAGCATATCTATTTGAGGTACTAAATCACACACACAAGCAATTAATTTCTCATTTATTATACTGGAAACATAAAACATTCTCCATTGTAGTGCTAAATTAAATACACAATTGTTCTTAGTAGTTTTCTTGACTAACATTTAACACTTTATAGTCTATTATATGCATGGTTTATTCTTAAATATTGTCAATTAAGATACCATGGTTCCTTAGTAATTCCATAATTGATAATACTTTGTTGTGTATTCCATCTTTATCAAAGAGAACAAAAATTACCCGTATTTCTATTTTTCCATTCGATCTCAGCAAATACTTAATTTGAAGGAACTCGCATTTTATTTCCTTCATTTAAAATATGTATTATTTCCAGAAATACCAGATAAATAAATAGTGTTATCTCTTTATGGTGAATTTGAACATAGCATGATTTATCCACTTCAGCATATTCTTAATTCTATGTTTCATCCTCACAAAAACACAACATGGAAAATAGTGAAGAATTAAAATACAATCTGTAAAATAGTTCTGCATGCATTTCCCAGATATAGTAAAATACACACGTTGGTTAGTGATACAACAATAATATTCATGCAATTTATTCTTATTTAAAATGACAATTAAATGAAGTAGTGTAGACTGGACGTTATCAACATACATTTTAAAAGAGCAATAGTTATGAAGAGGTTAATTTAAAAACGTTTAAATCGAGGAGAACAAAGTAAACTGTGTACCTTTTGAAAATTTAGAATTCCATTTTAATCAACTCTTCCCATAATAATTTTTTTTTTCAAGATCCTTTCAGTGTTTTACTGCAAAGTCTTTTTTAAAATCAATTTGACTTCAGAAACTGGTTTTTAATTTTCACAATAAAAAAAAAAATGAGCCACTGTTTTCTGGCTACAATTACATTACATAATATGCAAATTTTTCACTGGAGATCTTTGTTAAATAGCTCTCTTTAGCAAAAAGGTCATTTTTTTTCACAAGGTTACTCCCACACTTCCTGTCTATCTAGGCTAATTATATATTTAAAAAAAAAAATCTTTTCAGAAAAAAAAAGAAAACATTTTGATTAAATCAAGACAAAAAAAATAATAAAACAAATAAATAGCTTTTATAAACTTGAAAGAAAAATGAATATTAATTAACTATTAAACAAAAATGATTAATAATTTGTTTAATTTGTAAAATGATCCATTGATTCAACTATCTATTGATCATTGGAAAGAAATATATATTTGTTAAATTATTTAAGATAATTACTGTAATTTAAATGTTTTTATTGTACATGTACTATTGCTTAATGTTTTTAGAAGATGAAAATGAAGTGAAAACGATGCAGAGTCATACATGCATGCACATACACTATACTATAAATATTAAAGTATCTTAACTAAATATAATTGAAATGGCTATTAATTGTTGACAAAAGGCTAAGTATTAAAGAATAAGGATTTTGAAACCATTCAACCAATACTACACTAATATAAAATAACCTTGCATTTTTCTGCCCAAATATACCAATTCCTACAATAACAACTCCTCTCTCTGGCATTAAATACTTCCCTAACCACAATAATAATAATGAATACTTATAAAGTGGTCAATCCACTGCATAAGCGATCCATATCCAAGCTTCAAACAATCTCCAGCAAAAAAAAAAATTTAAAATTCTAAGGCTATTTCATTTTTTTTAATATAATGTAACCATTCAATGCAGATACAAAGTATCTCAATTTCTTGTGCCCATTCAGATGGTCACAATATATATATATATTTATAAAATACATATTTTGCGGGTTCATCCATGTTAAAAACTTTTAATATCAATATACTGACATTTCGACTTGGTCACACAAGCCATCCACAGAGTTATAAAAAGGTAGAAAGACGGTTGTAGAGGCGCTACAATCACTGGTTTGAATAAAACATTAAAAATCCCACCAATAGCAAAACAAAATAGGAAACAAAAAGATGATAAGTCAGCTATTAGGATTTGTGTTCCATATGTAAAAGGAACTACAGACAGTATCGGACGTATATTAAAACGCTATAATATAGATACAGCATTTTCTGCTCATCAAAAGATCAGCAATATAATAACCAAGCCTAAGGATTCAATCCCTCTTGAATCTCATGGTGTCTATCAAATCTCATGTAAAAATTGTAAAGCTTCTTACATAGGTATGAGTAATCGTCGCATCAGTGTTAGGAGAGATGAGCATGCTAATGCAGTTAAACAACACTCATCATCATCAGCACTCTCACTCCATACTATAGATTCAGGTCATAAAATAGATTTTTCTAGTACCAGGATCATATCCAGATGTGATAATCTCTACCAATGCAAAATCAGAGAAGCCATTGAGATACTTAAAAGGCCAGATTGTATCAATAAGCGAGATGATACGTGCAAACTTCCTCCTATTTGGAAAGATTTCTTTAAAAAACATTCTTAAATTTAACATTTTTGCTATTGGTGGGATTTTTAATGTTTTATTCAAACCAGTGATTGTAGCGCCTCTACAACCGTCTTTTTACCTTTTTATAACTCTGTGGATGGCTTGTGTGACCAAGTCGAAATGTCAGTATATTGATATTAAAAGTTTTTAACACGGATGAACCCGCAAAATATGTATTTTATATATTTAACCCGTGCAAATCTTCGTTTTAACATATATATATATATATATATATATTGAAGCAATGAATCTGGAAGTCCGATCCATGCTTCACAGCCTCCTATAAACTTAATTAATATTGTAAACCTAAATTAAGTTTATAGTCCAATATCAGCAGGGTTTTGCATTAAAGCAAAAATTAATTACATTTATATAGTTTGTATTTTCATTTAACTATTTCATTTTAAATAAATTCCATTTCTAAGATTAAATTTCTGTTAGTAAAAAAATACTTGTTAAAACCTTTTAATTCAACATATATATATACGTCAAGCGTATATATATATATATATATATATATATATATATATATATATATATATGAGTTAATGCAAAATTCTGCTGAAATAAAATGCTTATTTTATTAAAAGAAATAAGAATATATTTTTCTTTTTAAATCTTGTTAAAATATGGCATATGATTTTATTTTGAGATAAGCCACCAACATTTTCTAAAAGAATGTATGTTTGTAATTAGTTAGCCCATTCAAGGCAAATTAAAGATGGCCTTCTCTTTCTTTTTTAATTAATAAAATTCAAAGTTTAAAGAAAGAAATTTAGAATAAAAAAGTAAAAGTTATTTTTAGAAAATGTTACATTGAAACAAAAGAGCGTGGGGGGGGGAGGCTTATCAAGATGTAAGATCATACACAAAACAATGGAAGGTAGCTTACAAAAAAGGTATAAATAAGAGTGAGAACAAAAGACTTGGGATTCAGATTTTCCTTTTGGAGATAGTTATTCAGAGTTTTCTTGCTGGCATTCAGATTTTTCTTTTGGAGATTGCATTCAGATTTCCCTTTGGAGATTTCATTCAGATTTCTCTGGAGGCTTTTTCTTGTGCTTGCTTTTGTCAGATTTTGCTTTTGCTTGCTGAAATTTCTCTGTAGAGAATTCATTCAGATTTTTCCTGTGCTTTGAACCTCCCAGATTTTGCTTCTTGTTTCCATTTTTGCTCAAAAAAGTTATTAAACTGTTGTCTTCAAAATCACGGAGAATTTTGAACATGCTACAAGCTAAAAGTCATATGAATTTGATGGATTCTACCATGCGAGGTGGTTAGGCAAAGCTTTGCCTGCTGCCGAGGTCTTAAATACCATCAAAATGCCGTAGTATCCACCCCATATTAATCTGAACTCTGTGCCATGTCTGTAGGACTTTTTGTAAAAGCATGCTACGTATTTCCACTTTTCTTGTCCAGGCAAATACCTATCGATGGACGGATCAAGCTACGCTCATTGAGGAAACATGACCAAGGATCCAGGATGGTAATTGTATCTCTCCTCCATTGAACTATTTACTTTCTACCCTTTTTTGTTCATACCTTTCTTAATTGCTTCATTGAATTATATTTTGGAAATGTTGTATTTAATTATATTTGTTATGTAAACATTTTTATTAGACTAGTCTTAGATATATATATATATATATATATATATATATATATTGCGTGATCATCTCTCTATATATATTTAACCCTTTTTCCTTCAATATTCTTCATTACTAACATGTATAAATATTTTGTATTCCATTGTGGTTAAGTTTAAAAGTTAATTTTTCATTTAAAATTTCTTTCTAACTCCAATTATATTTGAAAAATAAATATGAGTAAGTTTCCATTGTTTGCCAACTTGATCTCCTCGAAAACGCCTCTTTTGTCCACCATTAGCTCATTACGTATATCTGATTTAGCTATATACATCTTAAATAATTGTAAACTATTTTTAGTGTAAAGCAATTAGAAAAGCTTTGCGAAAGGTCTTTTTTTATTGTACTTTATCAAGTAGATTCGAGTTGACAATTTTATTAGAATTGGGAAGAAAAGACTTAGACCGCAAAGATATTATATCATTTAATCTGTTTTTATTGTCTAATTAGTTTTTCATTAATTCAGGAGAATAGCAGAGGCCATTATGTCATTATTAATATTTTAAAGCCATTAATTAAATATCTTATTTAACTAAAAAGCTTCAGTTTCTAATTTTATTTTAATGCTTGATTTTACTTTTCCAATAATCCAGGCACGCAAAACACATTTTTTGTAGTACTTTTATGCACATTTAACTGTTTAGTCCCATAAGTAATCTTTTCCATTGTCTCTCTGCTGATGCTAAGCTTGGCTGGATGAAAGGTAATTTATGTATGGCTCAGATAATGTTGTTGGTTCATAGTTTTAGCCTCAAGAATAGGCGAATAGGGCAGAGGTCATAGTATTCTTGATTTAACATTTCATGTATGGGTGACCTCGAGGTACTTTCGCCTAGTATTCGAACTGGATTAAACCAACATACATCATCTGACTGTCACAATATATATATATATATATATAGTTATCACACATTGATCCAACAGTGCATCTTCATCCTGAAGACTTTTTTGCCTGCTCCAGGAACATGTCATCACCTTCAGGTGGAACTGGCCTATTCATAACCCCAACCTCCCCATTCATATCATTCAGGTTCATATATATTAATGCAAACTTGTTGATAGCAACATTTCATCACCATGCGACCACTCTCTACATAATTTTCACCTACATCCCACCTGGAAACATCATCATATGAAACATCATACTCACCATCAACTCACTTCTGTCATCAACTTTTTACCCAACTATCATTATGGGAGATTTTAATATGAAGTACACAGACTTCATCTCAAAATGGCTGCATTAAATAGCAATACCACTCATGAGTTCTGAGGGCTTTCTACCACCAAACACAGTAACATTTCCATAATAACCGGCACACATCTTTAATTGACCTTTGCTTTTATTTGCCAATGCTGCATCATTACACCATCCTCGAGCTCAATCCATCCCCATTTTCAGACCATTCTGCTCAAACAGCAATACTTGATCTAACTGAAATTCAGCCAACTACCTTACCACTTGGAAAAACAATGAGAATTGTAATACTGGCATCCACTCCACTCTAGAATCTCTTTTTTCTGAAACATATATTATGCTCCATAAACTTGAAGGACTGCAACTAAGTGCCATGCAGAGATATCAGGTATACATAAATATACTTTCATTTAATATTAATCATATCACCAGAAAAACACTTAAACCCTTCAGCCTTTTAGCTATGGCAAATGAACTACACAAGAGGATAACAATGTCTAAACCCATTCCTAATACATATCAGCATATATATACACCTGGGTCTCGTTTTACATGATAAATAGGTTCCTCAGAAAACATGTGCAAATGAAATTGTGCAAAAATAGATGTAACTTACCTTGAAAAAGGGGGGATACGGACTGTGATTTTTCAAAAATCGTGTAAAAGCAAAGCACCAACGTAAAATTACTTTAAAATTCGTGCAAAAAAAAAATAAGAAAATAAAATATGACTAATAAAAAATTTCAAATTTGAAAAAAATTGATACAAGACAAACCTTTTTTAACTATATTTAATTTTATTCAAAACAATATATTTTTATGCATAATTTACAGTAATTTACATTCTTTAATACATGTTTTAATTATTATCACTATTTGCCGATAAACAGGTTCATTTGCAAACTGGTAAAAAAATCAGATTCTTCATAAGAGAAAATACAACTAGCACCAACGTCACTCACATTGTGTTAATGGTTTTCTGGTGACAAAGTAATTAGTAATTAATCTAACAACTAAAAATTAAATTCTTATTTTTGTCTTTAATTTTTTAATTTTAAATTTTAATTGTGCACACTGCTATTACTCATCTTTTAAAAATAAACTTGCAGACACTAAATGATTAATAATTGATTATGTTCTTTTTTAAAAAGCAAAAACAGAAAGTGATTTAAAATGCAAAATTAACACGCACAATATTTGAACAAATTTACATTATAATCTTGTAAAATTTAATGTGTGTATACATAAAATGTGGAAATCATGATTTTAATTTCATTATTGCATAAAATCTTACTATTATAAAGCACTGAAAATATTGAAATTACTAAGATGAAAGTCGAATTCCAATAATGTGCTATTACTTTCAATATACGTAAAATTTATTATTTAAAGTAATAGTGCATTATCGGAGTTCGACTTCCAGAGAAACATGAATCGCATAACTTCAAAATCGCATTAAATAAATCTGTGTAAAAAGAGACCCAGGTGTGTGTATATATATATGCTCACCCAGCCATATAACAACACATGTGCAGCACTTAAAGACTACATAGCCATAAAAAAGGAAAATATGCCTCAGTCATCAGCATACATTAATATGTTTTTATGGCACTTCAAATTAAAGCAACTATACATGCAGCACTTAATGTGATCAAACCTATTTACAAGCATTTAAAACAAGCTTCAAAACACATCAACTCTTCAACCCACCTCCCAATTATTTTGGATCACCTAAAACAAATACATCATTTACCACTAAAAAATTTGCTTTGAAACTTGCCACTCTGCCCATGCATGTCATCCAGGAACTTATGGCAAACCAAAATTTATGTATGAGCACCTTAGCTGTACAACTACTCAAGTGTTATGTAATCTTGCAAACTATCTCTCACAAAAATATACAACATTGAAAATCTTTATCCAATCAGAACACTCTTAATAACATTCAGCCCATCTACATGGGCCCAATAGTCATCAAGATCATTGAGAAAGTAATTAAAGACAAGATAGAGCCATATATGCTCTCTTTGATTTTACTATATCAGTTCACAAGAAAGCAATCATCCACAGAACAGGCCACACTCCTTTTCAAAGCTGTGTTGAGCTCAGTGTATGTCCCAAAAATATAGCTCAGTTACAGTCCAAATAGACATTAAGTCAGCTTTTAATTCTGTGGCAATTGAGATATTAATTGAAGTATCGGATGCCACCACAATACCTTGTACTCTTGTATATGTTATAGTCAACTTGATGCTGAATCAGGAAATACATATTACACTCAGTGGCATAAAATTTCATAACTTTTACTCCAACACAATCAATCTTCCAAGGATTCCTCGTGATCTCTTTACTTTTCACTTTCTATATCAACCCCATATTAGTGAAAATCCAGCAACCTTCATTGGCATACAAATACCAAACACATCTCAGCAGGTAAAAGGTATTGCTTATATGGATGACATAACTGTCTTCCTCCCATCTAAAAAATACCTCCCAGCCTTGCATACAATACTACAAGAATTCTCAGCTACACACAAACTCATGGTCAATCTAAATAAGGCTGCAGTTTGGTCTCTTTATATTACAAAACCATACACAGGCATATATGGGGGGAAAGCCATCTCCTTTCTGGGATTTCCTTTTTATAGTAGTGTAAGTGCAATAAGAGTCAAAATCCAAAACAAACTCAAAAAAGAAACAGAGCAAATCACTACTTCACTCTCAAAGGCATATGTCAATATACTCCAAGATCCAGCTGTTTAACCAGCTAGTCACAACAAAAATCACCTATTAATCACCCATTGTCACTTTAGGTTTTATAAACAAAATCTCTTCTCTCTGCAATAAGCTTTTGTGACAGAAGAAGACAGCGTCAATATCTGCAACACATGTTACCAGACTACTCATTCACAATGGACTGGAACTTCATAGCATTTATACTTTTCATCTACAGAAGGCCACAGACATAATAGCAGCTGTAGCCAAACACTTTTCAATGTTTCAATGCCTTCTTCAAATAACACCAACAGATAGGCCACCCCCTGCCTATGACCAACTGTCATCCATCATCAATTATATAAAAACCACATGTCCACAGATATTTTTTCAAACAATATACAAGTACTCACACTAGCAAATTTATTCACATCCAAATCCAAGTGATGTCACCAATCTGACAATGCTTAGAATAAATAATCAACAATTATTCCATAAGTTTAAAAAAAAATGATCGCTGGAGCCAAAATATTTTGATTTTTTGTTGAGATTAAACCTGCACGCACTGCCCACAACATATTTTCTAAGATACCCAAGACTGTACACTAACATAGATCCTTTTTGTCCCCTATGCTACAGGGCTGAAGAAACAAAGCAACATCTTTTCTATCTTTGTCTAACTTGACATAATTTGCTATATCATGACAGGAGCATATAGATAATCTAACACTATCCTTCAGACAATCTTTAATCCATATTACATAAGGTTCTATTTCATCAGTCCATGCAGCCACTTTTGTGTTTTATGCATAATGGTGCACTAGGTGCACATTCACCTTAGGTAACAACACAAGGCAACATCCATCAACATTCAAAATCAAACTGGCAAAATTACGAGCAAGAGACAATAAAATTGCACATCCAGACATTTTCACAGCAACCTGGTCACTGATAACACAACAATCAAACCTCTAATGTGGCTCTATATAACTACCAATCTGTGCCATACACCAATATTTTTCTCCAAAAGATGTGACGTGTCTACAAATAAAAATGCAGAGAATGTTGTCTTTGACTGCATACTATTGATATAGAAGACTCAAACACTGAAAAGAAAACTAAACCCAGCATGGCAATAGATATATAAGTTAATGTTTGCAATTGAACAGTGATAACACAAGACTTTTCAGAACTCAGATTACAGGTAGTAACACTCACAAATGTAACATATACATATGTATTTGCACCCCCCTCCCTTAAAGGCATTTGTATAAAACATATCCAAAGAGAAATTAGTAAATGAATAGACTAACTACCATGCCACAAAAATATGTTCAACAAAGACAACATTGAATACCTTCTCCCCCTAATTTAGTTTTTTGTGTTCCATCGCATGTACACACTTAAACTTGTTCCATTCATTAGCAATGTAAACATACTTATACAGAGTGGCTTATGGCAAATGTAACCCTATGATTATCAATAAAGTTTTCTTTGAAACAACAACAACAACAACAACATAATAATAATAATAATAATAATAATAATAATAATAATAATAATAATAGTAGTAGTAGTAGTAGTAGTAGTAGTAGTAGTAGTAGTAGTAGTAGTAGTAGTAGTAGTAGTAGTAGTAGTAGTAGTAGTAGTAGTAGTAGTAGTAGTAGTAGTAGTAGTAGTAGTAGTAGTAGAGGTAGTCAAGATGGCCACCATGCCTCACAAGCACGTCGTTTTGGCTCCAAAATAATTTTAAAATTTTCATTGAAATTCTACTATTTGAGTCTACTTGTGGTTGATACTTTTATCATTATAGTTTATTACACCGGAATAAACAATTAGGTAGGTAAAATCTACTTCCTTTTTTAAAATCTGACAGATTTAATTTATCTGTTCTATAACTATGGAGTCGAAAGACTCGTTGCTTCTAAATCAAATGACAAACGTAAGTGAGCCTACAAATAATTCTGTTATGTCTAATAATAATTCATTATTTCAAACTGAAGATGTTCAAATTACAATCAATAACCAAAATAAATCGAATAACACAATTCAAACTAGCAATCAAGTGAAACCGCAAGCAAAGCTAATGAAACCTAGAAAAACATTCGGCTCTGTTAACGTTCAAACGAGCATGCAAGAGTCTATCGAAAACATGGACAGTTTCCCAGAATTACCGAAAACAACTAATAATATTAATGCTAATAACCTTATGCAAGAATCAGACAATAATCAACATTTTTTCAAACAAGATCTAAAGGAAAATCAAATAAAAGAAAATAATTCGTATGCTAGAGCAGTTAAATCTCATGCCGATAATATTACCAGTAACGTGCAAAATTCAACTGAATACTTAACAGAAGTATTAGGCCTAGAAAATGATAACGAAGACGAACAAAATAATGTAAATATAATACCAGATGATACCCAATTAATTACTTCGGAATTATATGCTCAGTACACAAATAATTTTAACCAAACCATACCTCAAAGTCTCTTTAGATCGTTCCAAAAATTTCATAGCGAGAAAACGTTAATAATGGCAGTTACAAACACGGAATGCGATTTATTTAAATTTCCTATGGATGAATTTTATCAACTTTTGACTGAAAAAAAATTATGGACATTTATTTATAAAATATTATACCATCCTAATAATAGATATTTATGCATAGAATTCCATAATAAAACGCAAAGGAATATTTTCAAAAATAATATTAAATTTTTGAACTCAAGAATCCTTTGTTACATCGATATGGAGCGACCCCTATCTCTACAAGGAAGAATCAAAAACTGCCACGTTGATTTTAATGAAATTGACTTGCAATTAATTCTGTCAAAATACGGGAAAATAACAAACTTTAAATATCTGCTTGATAAAAATGCAGTTATCCCAGTATTTTTAAATATTGCGACGTTTAGCATAACATTAAACAAGAATGTTACACCTAGTGATATACCAACTGTACATGAAACAGACATCTCACCAGTAATCGTCACTTTCAGAGGTTTACCACCCCAGTGCTTTCATTGCAAACAACGATCGCATTTAATACAAGACTGCCCTACCAAAGTATGTCAAAAATGCGGATTAAAACACTCGAGAACACATCGTTGCTGGAGCCAATTAAATACAACAAAATATAACGAAAATATCAACATCAAAATAACACCAACTTTAAGTCAAACAGGAGATAATGATAATACCCAAACGGAGTTACGACGCTCTTCCGGATTCATCAACCTTGATTATCTCTGACAAACAATCAATACCAATACACCTGGATGTACCAATAATTAGTAACTCAGAACTTGATGATGAGAATATTAGCTCATCCTCATCAAGTGAGCTTGAAGATATTTTCGCGGAAGATTCCATTCCGTTTCAATTAGTAACAAAAAATAAAAAAATTGCAAAAAGAAAAAAGGGAATTGATGTAACTGAATTGATTCAAGATAATAATAATCAATCTACCGCTATAAAATGTAAATCACCAGTGAATCATGCTCCAACAAAGCAATCCATTCCGTTTAAAAAGAAAATAAAATCTAATAACTCTGACCTCCAAATAACAGGAACTCCAACGGACACACACTCGGATAGACAATTGCGTTCAGTTGCTTCCACTTCAACACCACAACAGCAGGTATATTTAGCTGGTGTTGATATCCACAGAAGAACACATAAGAAAATAAAAGTTAATACTGAACACACATCAGATAATCCTAATGCAAATTATCCTGGACACATTAAACCAAACAAAACTTAGTGATATATCATGAATGAAGAACTATATCCAACCGTTTTTATTTTATTTTTATTTTATCCAATTTGTGTTAAATACTCTGTTGTAATGATTTTTTTGTTAATTTTTATGTTTGGTAGGGGTTCATTGCTGATTACACTTACCCAGCTAAAATACATATATCACATTAATAATATTATACACACACTACATGACAAACAACCACACATAATTACATCTTATACCCGTAAACTAAATAAACATAAACTTTATAATAAACAAACACATATATCTATAAATTATAAACTCACTAATACATTTTTCCTTTTATTATTAAACATGCTATATCTATTCTCATTATATACTATACAAAATTATTACCTTCCTTTAACATCCTATCCCACTGTTACATTGGATAGACTGTTCCAGTCTTCATATGACTATACTTACTCCATAAAATCTTACTTTCCACTACCAAGATCATTAACAACTACAAACATTATGCATATACAACAAATTACCATAATCATTGTACAATCTAGAATTACTCATGCTAGTATCAATTACTGAAGTTAATGTCAGAGGGATAAACTCACCCCATAGAATGTTTGCCATTACCAGCTGGATTCGGCAATTCACACCACATATTCTTTTTTTTACAGAAACCAAATGCTCAGTAAGTTCTCCTTTTAAACCTGAGCAGCATCTTGCCAAGTTTGGATATACCAGATTTTCCACATCAAACTATTCAGCTGCAGGAATAGGAGTACTCATCAATAGGAATTCTCCATTCCAATCTTTCAACATCTTATATATTGATCAACACATGATTATCATCACTCTTCATAATGCAGCATGCACAATAAATATTATAGCATTATACTTATATAATCAACCAATACTCATACACCAGCTTATTAACATAATTAATTTAACACTAGCAACAAATCCACACCCCATAATTCTCTTGGGTGACTTTAATATGTCATACCAAGACTTTACAATGAAATATCTTCATAAAATTAACAAAAGGCTAATGAGCTCAGAAGGTTTCTTTTCATCAAATACAATATCATTTTTCACTAAAAATCATTCATCACTAATAGATCTACTCTTTTACTCTCCTGAATTGCACTTTATAATTACACCCTCCCTAAACCCAGTAGCTTTTTCTGACCATCATGCCCTTAATGTCGTATTAAATTTAGATATGCAGATACACTCAACACTTTTACTGAACAATACCACCCATTTATTATTAAAAACAAATGCTCCTGAAGCCATAATATCTAATGCATACATTTATTTTAAAAAAATTGACATACTTTCACTCCAACCAACAGAAGCTTGGTTTTCCTTCATTAATATTTTAGCTTCTAACATCAAACATTATACTGCAAGAAATCCTTCTCCTACTGCACTTAGCAAAAAATTAGATATACTGCATATGAAGCTAAAAAGCACACCTACCAGCTCAAATTCAGTTAATACCATAATGTTACTAAAGCAAGAGTTCAAACAGACACAACTTACACTAGCTAATTATCTTTCTATTAAAAAAGCCAAAATTTTTTTAAAAAACACCCATGACTGGTCAAGGGCATATATCAAATGGGCATTAGGCTATAACTCTAATATAACCACACCCTCATCCATATTAATAAATGATAAAATGATTACCGGAATAAATATGCTTCCACCAATTAAACAATATTTTAAAACTAAATTTCAAAAGCTACCTATGCCAATTCTCGCTCCACTTTATTTTGGTATGTCACAAACTATCCTTAATATATCTAAAGAAGACATTACAAATAAATTAAAAACTATTCCAAACAACTCGCATCCAGGAACACATGCCATTCCGAAATTTTTGCTTGAACACCTTAGCCACTTTACTATTCCCATAATTTACAATATGCTACATTACTTGTCAAATCAAATTCATAGTATAGAACTACTCTATCCTGTCTCACTAGTGCCCTTTCTAAAAAAAACCTTTACTACCCTCCCCTCTCAATAATCTTAGACCTATATCTATGTCCCCACTAATCATTAAAATAATAGAATCCATTATTAAAGATAAAATCCAGCCTCTTATATTACCTACTCTATCTAAATTTCAGTTTGCCAAAAAAGGCTCATCCATCCCCGAGGCTCATGTCTTATTTAGGGCACTAACTGATGACATTCGCCACCATAGAAAAGCTGCACCTATTGCAGTACAATTAGATATTGAAGCTGCCTTTGATTCTGTGCCTATTGAAAAACTCTTAGAAGTGCTTGGTAGTCATGGAATCCCGATTCCAATTATGTATATTTTAGCTAATCTCTTTATAAATAGAAACATACACATCACCTTAAATGGAAAAATGTCATCAGAATTCACTCCACATAATTCAATTCCCCAAGGTTCACCCCTTAGTGCCCTCCTCTTCATCACCTACATTAATCCCCTCTTACTTCAAATTGAAACTGAACTACCGGGAATACAAACAATTTTTTTAAACCGTACAATTAATCATATTTCATTCATGGATGACATAACTGTTTTTCTTCCCTCACAGAAATTGTTACCAAAACTACATAACATATTAAAAAAATACACAAAAGATTATACTCTAAAATTCAATCCCGAAAAAATGGCCACATGGTCCATA
>JAQFVV010006472.1:1015885-1050885 GCA_028023455.1 Epiperipatus broadwayi | reverse complement strand
AAATTCTATTTTATCTATTTTTATTTAGAAAGTATTTCCATATCATCAGAAAATCTGATACAAAAAACGTTTGTGTCTAATATTAACTCCATCATTATCAAGACAATACAAATTCAGTGACTTAGTTAAATAAAAATTAAACAAAACAAAACATAAAAACATAACATGCCTTGATAACATCTCTTTTAATTTTCTTTTGACAAAAGATCGTTATTACATATATCACATGATTCATATATAAATTTGTAATAGTGTCCATTATGTAACATATCTTTTTAGATTATCTAACAAAAATAACAAAAATCATGGTAACAAGTTTAATAAACTAAAGGTCTAGATTAATCTTTTTTAAAAATATCTTTTTAAATGAAATTATTTCAAATCAAATTACAGACAAAGTAATTTTTTCCCCCCTTTCTTTCAACACAACTTTCTTTATTAGTAAAATCTATATCTACTGTTTCCATTAATTAATTTGCTTCTGTAACTATTTTTCTATCAGTCTATTTTATTGTACTATATATTAAATCATATCTACATTTTATTTTTTCCAATCACACAATATAAGCTTTATCAATTTTACATCTCTTAATATAATTTATCTTAATAATAATATTTACTTCTTTTTATATTTTTAAATAATAATTTTCTGCTAATCCAAAAATTTTCTCTTTTTTAATCTTCTGAAAACATTGCAGCTTTCTTTAAATTTTATTTGAATAATTCTCACTCTTTGTTTAAATTATTGTTTATCTATTTATTTATTTTCATTATGAAATACACTTTTCTATCATCATCATTAGCTCCCTATCAAAAGACAGGTTCAGCATATTATTTTGACTTTAATTTTCAAATAAATACAATTATTTCTTTTTCTAAATCATCAATTCATATAATCTTTACTCTTCTTTTTTTACTTTTAGCAGATCATGCCATCACATTCTTCATACTGTTTTTATATTTAAGCACATGTTCAGTTCAATTTTTACTTCCTTTATAATTTTTTTAATATTTTAAAATTTATTTCAATATTTTAATATTTTCTTATTTGTTTTTGAACTTCAAATCCACATCTCCAAACCTTAATTATCCAAGTCTCCACTCCTAAAAATTATGCTACAAACTAAGTTTTATTCTTAATATAGTTTAATGGGTCATGAAATAACTTCCTTTCTTTATTAAAGACCTGGTACTCATTATGGTTTTCACTGTAATCATTTTGCTACTATTTTTATCATCAGATAAACAATTAGTAACTACTTTATTAGCTTTTAGTTAACTATCATTTTTAATCTTTTATCCATTTGTAATCATAGTTTTAAACAAAGAAGTATTTCATTTTTATTTTAAAATTGTCTTGTATTTGCTTTATTTTTATTTAACATTTTATGAAACCCATTTCTTGGTAAGTACAAATATTGTTTTAACAAAATCTTTTATCTTCACCCATAAAACTAGTTCTACATTTGTAAAAACAAAATAGAAGATAAAATATTCCTAATTCACAGGTTTTTAAAATTTTTATCTGTAAAAAATTATATAATTTCATAAATACGATTTATTTCATAGAGAGATTACATAATAGGTTTCTTTTGAAAAAAAAAAAACCAATTATCTCAAATGATTTTCAAAATTAATAAAGTGAATAGAATTTTCTCTATGTTTTTACTATAGCATCTTTAGTATCTATTTTATGTTCAAATATAAATTACATTTCAGACATCAACATGTGTAATCTGTTATTAAAATGTTTGTGATATTTTATGAACAGATTAGTTGTACATAAAATTGAACTTATTGTGGTAACATTTCCCCACTTTATTGCACTAAATCCTTTGTTTAATACTATCCACATTTCTTTAAAAAATATTTTTGAGGATGTTTAGTTAACTTTCAAAACATCAACTAATTATCTCAATCTCACACTATTCCTATCCTTCAAATAAGTTTTAATAATTTATGTAAAATTTAAGCAATTTCTTAGATTTTAAATTTTTTTATTTTTATAGCCTTATTCTCTCTTAATTGACAATTAAGGTTGTTATCTATTTCATTCCTATTTTAGCACATGCAAGATTTCATTATTTTTATTATGCATTAATTTTATTTAACATTTTGTTAAGCCCATTTCTTGGTAAATACAAATACTGTTTTAACAAATTTTTTTTATTTCCACTCATTTTTTGTAAAAACAAAATAGGAGATAAACACATTCTTATTTTACACATTTTTTTAAAAAAAAAATCTGTAAAAAATATTTCATTTCATATTTACCTTTTCAGTGTATTTTTTTTTTTTTTAATAACTTAGCATTCTTTTTGCAAATTGTTTTATTTCTGTGTTACTGACTTGTTTTGCAAACTATTTTATTATAAGTATAGGGGTTTGAACTCAAGATTTTCAAGCATCCTTCAACTATCCATGCTATCTTATGCAACCAATACACATGGCCACACACATGTAGAAAAGATAAATAATCACAATATACGTATTTCATGCTAAACCAGCACTCATCAGTTGGTCCAGATTATCATCTCCCACACATATATATATAATGAATGCTCAGTTTATATTAAGATAGCAAATCTTCATACTTTAATGGATAGGCCCCAATCCACTCCAACCTCCAACTTTTCAGCCATCCATATCATTGAAAATCTGATGATGAAAACTCAAATCCCATGCTGATGCTAATATTAGTGAAGGTTTAGCATGAAATACGTATATTGGTGATTATTTATCTTTTCTACATGTGTGTGGTCATTAGTATTGGTTGCATAAGATAGTGTGGATAGTTGAAGGATGCTTGAAAATCTGAGTTCAAACCCCTATATTTACAATTAAAGCTCCCAGGTTTGTGAAGAGTGCCTGGTTTTCATATATTTAAAGTATTTTATTCTAAAATAAATTAAATTTTATACCAAACTTTTTGTAATTCTTTAATTTTATTATACCTGTTTTTGGCAACACTTTTTTAGATTTATTTATTACATTTTTAATTCAGCATTTATTTTCGTTTATATTTTTATTTACTTTATCATTTATATTTTCCATTTTTTTTTTCTCAACAATTTTGTTGATCTTCTCATTATTAATTGTTGGCTTTACTTTTTTTTTTTATAAACTACAGTTTGTATTGCAATTTTTTTTAAAAAAATATTTTTCATTTTTTTATTTACTGCTATCATTTATTCACACTTATTTTTTATTCAACTAATTTACTTTGTGTGTAATGACCAGCTTTTATAATATAATAGGTGTTTTATTTAAAACTTAGATCTAAAAGCAATACTTGTAGCATGACGTTCTTCTGAAAAGAGTTAATTATCTGGCTAACAATTTTTAATTAAACATAAAAGGTTTAAGAATAATTAGAAGCAAAATATTCTTAAAATGAATATCGATTTTTTTACTATACTTTTTGTCTGAATCCATATCAGCTTTATTATATGCTGTTAATGCATATATCTTTTTGTGATATTTTAGCATATATTTATTGAGAGTGCTACTATTTTCTCACAGAAGGTTAATTCGTAAATTTTTATAATTTTATCTTCTTTTATCTGATTTACCACAGCAACTCATTTTTTTTTACTATTATATAACTAATTTTGTATTTTTGTTTTTTCTTTTTTATGATTAATTTTTATTTTTATATCATTATGATTTCTGGCTGAGGTAGCTCTGAATATCTTTCACATCATTACTTTTACTTATAAAACTGTTTCAGGATTTGCACACAATAGCTACTTATATATGTTATTTTTTACAATCAGTCAATAAAGTTCACATATTTTTCATTTTTTATTTTAATACTCATTCTCCTGTTTCACAAAGAATTACAACATTTAACACTTTTTTTATTAATTTCTGATAATGAATTCTTAATTTCTTCTAGATTATCTAATTTGCATATTAATTTTTAAAAATTTTGTTAATAAACTGTGAACAGAATTGATATGCTCAATTCTGAAATTTAAACCTCTTGTTAGGATGTTTTGTTTGATTTTCTTGGCATATCCAACTATAATTTTCCTAATCCTATTAATGTTATTTCTAAACTTCTTTTAAATCAATACATATATCTACTTTTAATCGTCTAAAGAATTTGACACATAAATTGTCATTTAATAATTTAAAAACCATACTATTTTCTGTATAAAAGTATATAAACCTTGTTCATTTTTTACTCATATACTTTCTAATACAGATTTTTTTATTATAAATAAAACCATTTATTTATTTATTTATTTATTATTCCATGATATTTATTGCACCTATGATATTTAAGAGAAGGAAGGAAATCTTCAATTTTTCTCAGTTATAAATAAATGTTTAACTTCATTTTTTAATTTCAAATAACTAAACTATATTTTAACATTTAAATTGAAAAATTAGAAATTTTTTATTATTATTAATTTTTATATTTGCTAAAAAATATAACGTGTAGACAAACTTTCAGTTAAAAATAAACGATTTCTAATCTACATGTAAAGTGGGTGTTTTATAAATTTCATATATATTGAATATAAAATTTTATAAATAATTGTTTAAAATTAATTAAATTAAATAAAAATACCTCCCTCCTCCCACGGAGAGAGGAAAAAAAACTAAAAAAATATAATTTTAGCAATAACAAAATGTCAATTTTTTTTCTTGGTTAAAGTTCTCTAGTTTTCATTTTATAGTTATTTAAAATGCATTCTGGGTAAAAAAAAGCATATGTGCATGCATATAAAGGTGTAAATATAAACTAAATATAACAAATCACAATTTGAGAAGCCTGATTTGATAGGTAAACATTTGATCGGAAATTTGTAATTTAATTTTGGTTAATGATTTAACTGAGAATTGATTTACTTGGTTTATTATATTGACTAATTTAGCTTTTGACATTTGATTATTTACTATTTTATAGGCTTATATATATATATATACACACGTATTTTTATCATCAATATTTTCAACCGTTATCAATTCTCTGCAAAATCTAAACTTTTCCAAGTTTAATTCAACTTTTCTGATTTTTAGCTTCTCTTCTCCTTATAATTTCAACAATTTTTTTATTCTCATCTATTCAAATCATATGTAATCTATTTATAAGTCTTTAAAAGTTATTGGAATCCGAGTTAAGAATGTAAATATTTTTCTATAGTAATTTCATCCCAGCCTTATTTGTCAATGATACCTTCATTCTCCCAATCATAATACTTCATTGCGATCTATCTCTAAAGTTACTTTAATTTATCGAAATAGTATAAAACTTAATAATACTGATATTATTAACAGACGTAAAAAGAAAATATCAGGATAAAAATTATGTTTACTTTTAGCAAAATATAAATCAATGTAAATTATTAAAATTGTTAATTATTTTTTTCTATTATTTCCCCCCTAAAAATCATTATTTATTATGTAAATAATTAATATGAAATACAAACTCTTTTGAGAGCTTAAATGTTTGGTATATGCAATTCAAAAATTCGATATAGGTTTATTCTGAAATGACATACAAAATGTGATTGACATTCTGTAATAAAATCAAAACATCTAAATCTTTCTTCATATATTCCCAATGTTCAATTCCATAATCCAATTAAGTAGGCAATATGTACACCACTTCAAAAATCTGATATAATTGCCTTTATGATGAAAATGATTAGCTATAGCTACTTTATTAGTGTTAATATATATTTTGAATTATTAGGCTTGGTCAAGAATGTAAGTAGAGTACAAAGTGCAAATATTTGTGAAGGACAAGTAGAGATTAGTTTACTATATATTCAGCCTGATTTTGAAGTTTATGTATTAGCATAGGTTAATATTTTTCTGATAGAACCTGGTTTCAAACAGCCTTATACATATATTAATGATGTCTGAAAATGTAAAAACTAAATTTACTTTCATAAAATCATTTAAGGTTTCAGAAAATAATTGGGTTATGCAGAGTGTCACATATAAACTACCACTTTTTGTTAATCTCTGATAATAGTCTGATAAATTAGAAAGGAAGTAGCTAAAATTCATGCAAGTGAGATCATAATTTTAGAAGTCATAGAAAATAGGTTTAATTTTCAACTTAAAGGTTGGACCATCACTTACCAGAATTATGTGTTTGTCAAGTAAAACTGGTCTATTAATTTTATTTAAAATTTATATGCACATCTGCTGACATGATAGCTAATAGAAATATCAAAGTAATAAAAAGATTGTTTTAATTATATACTGAAAATACTATAGGACACTTACTGTTTTTTGCCCTAAGTGTACAAAAAAAATCACATTTTATATTAAATACAAGAACTGCCTTCAAATAGTCATATTATTTTGATAAAATAATATTGCTCAGACAGATATAACTGTAAACCAAAACAACTCATGTACCTGTAACAAGGCATCAATCAATAGTAAAATATTTAAAACCAAAATCTGGATCAAGTTGTAAATGATATTTCAGTATTAATATGTTCAATTACCAATAGTTTCTTCATCCATGACTTGCAATTTATCTACTATTTTGAATACTTTTTAGCAAAAACCCATATGCATATATAATCTTATGTTTTGATTGTTCTGTAGTCCTCTTCAGAGCTATGATATAATGAACAACAAAATAAAATACATAACTATATAAACAACCCATAAAAAATCTAAACAATAAAATTAAGAATATACAGGGCTGCAATGTATTGTTCAAAAAAGAAGACTGTTAAAAAAACAGATTTAATAATCAGTGAGTTAAAAAGAGTGATTTCCCTGTACATATAATTAAAAAAAAGTATTGAAAAAATAGAGTATAGGATAAATAAAAATGAAAAGAATGAAAGTAACAAAAAAAGTGAAAATATATATATAGAAATAAAAACAAATAATAATATTATAGTGAATAAGTTTAATAAAATTATAAAGAAGATTAATAAAAAATGCAAAAGAATAATTAATACAAAAATAGTTAATAAAAAAAGAGAAAACCTATTAAATTTAATAGATGACAAACACATAGGATATAATAAAGATAATAAGGAAATAGTTAATGGAGTATATATGATAAAATGCAAACAATGTTTGGTTAATGGGATTGATAATAAATATGTGGGAGAAACTAAACATTCTATAAAAACAAGATTAAAACAACATGTCATATAATAATTCACTGATATATATACTTATGAAGGAAACAGGACATAAATTTACACAGAGTTCAATAAAAATGATGTTACATACAGACAATACTAAAGAAAGGAAAATAAAAGAAGCAATACTAATAAGGAAGATAAAACAAAAATTTAATAGGGATTCTGGAATTAGAATAACATTGGTATAAATATGGTTCTTAAAACATATATAGAAGAAACTATATATAGAGAAAATTACTTATAAATGATGGGTTTTAAAGAAAAAAATAGTTAAATAGCAGTAGAAACATGAATATATTTATATATCCTATAAATACAATTTATCCAAACTGATGATTTTTTTTTTTAGAAGATCAAAATAAACATGCTCTGAAGAAAACTGCAGGTCAGTCAAAACATAGATGTATGTATATGTACAGATATATTTATATATATTATATATTAATGTAATAATAAAAAAACTTTGCATAAGATTTATATATAAAACAGTATAATATAAATTTATAAGAGAGAGTTATATAATATTTATAATAAAAGTTAGTGTATAAATATACATATATAACTCAAGTGTTATAGTGATTATAGATATAATTAGTTTAGATAATTTAAAAACAAAACAAAATGTTTTTTACTTTTAAAAAATTAAAATAAAGTAGGTAAGTTAAAAGTTTACAATATTTATAATCTTTTGATATTACAATAATAAAAAAATATAAAATATTATTAATAACAGAAGAATGAATTAGAAAATAATAGATATTATATGATTTAAAAATTAAAAAGAATATTAATAAATGAATTAAGGTTGAACTGAGAATTATATGGAAAGAAAATTATTAAGTATTTTATTAAGATGAGCTAATAAAACTAAAATTTAAGTTTATAAGGAATAGAAGTAATAAGGAGATTATTAAAAAATAATAAAAATGAATAATATATTTAAATTAATAGTTGTTCATGAATATTTATGTATGTACTCAGGAATACACATATATAATTTATATTTATTTAATATTTATATAGTATATTTTATTTTATATAAACTGGATTATTTTATTTGGATTTGATTATATTTATTTCAGTTTTATTATGTTTTGTTATATTTTATGTTATTTTTTTTTATTATTTTATTAATTTTATTGTTTTTATTTTTATGGGATTATTTATATAGTCATGTATTTTATTTTGTTATTCATTATATCATAGCTCTGAAGAAGACTACAGGATAGTCAAAACATAAGATTGTGTATGTATATGGGTACAATAAAAGGTTTTTGCCAAAGAGTGTTCAAAGTAGTGGATAAATTGCATTTATATAAGATATTACAGCAAAATAAAAAAAAGTGGTGAATTTGATAATATTTTATTTATGACCTGCTTATTCATAAGAATTTAAATAACAGTGATGCATAATAATTCAAGCCTAAATCAGTCTTAGTTATTCCAGTGTAAATATTAAATGGGAAAAAACATAGAATAAAAAAGATTATCAATTGACTATCAAAGTCATAATATCAAAAAATGATATTATAACAAAATTTTCATTTCTATGGCATATTGAATAGATTTATGAAATGTAATTGGATATCTGAAACTGACCAAAGCAATTTTAACAGTGTTAATATTGTACCAGTTGAAAATGTATGTCCATTCAACAAGACTTGGAATCTGAGCAAAGGTATCTTGATTTCAATCATGCCCAAGATATATAGGTCAGGAGCAATCATGCTTGCCCATTTCCCAAATCTATAACACTATGGACAATACCTATGGTGATATCACATAAATTCTTTATTTCCAGGTCCAGTGCTACAACGTATTACATGAGATCTCAGATGATTATGATGATGAGATATTGAGTGAACCCGAAAGATAATTTAAAAGACATATATATAAATATAATAATAAGATTTGAACACCTGGATTAAATTTAGATATGAATATTTATTATAACAAAATATTATATGATTATATATATATTACCAATTTCATGCAATATACACTTTTTTTATTTACAAGCATTTGACAATCTGAAATCAATTATTTATAGATTGACGGTTATAGATCTAGTGCGTTATTACAATAAATAAAGTATATTTGGAAATCAGATTTTATTTAACTTTACATAAAATGTTTATCTAAGTGGAAATTACATATAAAGATATAATAACAGGTGTTCGCTATTTATATAACTTTGCTAGGTTGCCCTTGTCATTATGGTACATGAATTTGTTCAGCATTTATTGTGTTTATTTATGAAATTTCAACGGAATACATTGGGATTCATAAATATACTAAAACAGGTATTTATTATACATTTTTAACATTAAAAGATCAAATATGTAGCGAAACTTTATAAATGTGGTAAAGGCTTATTTAAAAGAAAGGGAGGGCAGCTTTAGAAAAGTTGGATCTAAAAACTCCAATGAAAATTATTTAAAGATCTAAATGATTCCTTATCACACATCATCATGATATATTTTATTAAACAGGTGGGAAAATGAAATATAAAGAATTGTGGTCCTAGCATATATATCAGTGACAGGAAATATGGCAACTTTGGCCGATAAAATTCTATTTGATGATGGTAAGCCTGCTTCAGGTGGAGCAATAGGTGGAGCAATACCTTATGGAGAGGTAGGTAGGAAATTGCTATTGTTTAATGTACAGTAATCCATGCAGAGCTTCAACTACCTTAGTTTGCTTGTTCCAGGGCATAGATTTATACACCAATTTTTGAACAAGAACACTAAAAAAGAGACAGAAGGCTTTGTAATCCCCCAGAGTGATGATATGGATGGAGTACAAACAATATAATAACATATATAAGAAGAAGAATGGCAAACAAGGAAATTGGAATATTCCAGAGCAATGGTACAGATGAACCTGGTCAAAGCAATATATAACTTATTAATACATTTTGATATATGCTAGCAATGCAACTATACAGACATGAAATTATTTGATTTAATAATAAAAATAAAGCCTTAAATAGTTTAATAAAGACGTAATGACTTGTTTAAATAATGATGCATACACAATAAAGTCACTAATAAGAAATTAAAATTATAATTAATAAAGTGTGCATTTCTCCCCCTTTTTGAATCAATCCTATTTTATTTAACATATAAAAAAACAAATTCATACACTTAAAAGCTAACAAAATAAAATGGGTCACTAGTCTTTTGGCAATAATTATTAAAATAAAGAAATCAATAAAATCAAAATGGACACCAAAGCCCACCAAGATTGGAAAATTATTTATATATTTTGGATAAATTAATAATAAACTATTTGAATTCATATATTCATTAGAAAGGGAAACACAACCATATGAGCTATTTAGAAATGAATAGAATGAAATAATTGATTACTTCCCCCCCCCTTTCTACGCCACAGCAGGATATAGACGAAGTTTGCAAGACTACATTTGATTGACATTTATATATGTAAATTAAGTGAAAATATAAAAATATCATCAGCAAGAAACTATTACCACACTAAATTACAGAAATAATAAGAAGCATGAGTTGGATAAAAGAATATACATTAGGATTAGTTTGGGTTATAGAATCAATCTACAGAAATTAAAAAGTTAGGTTAAATTACTTGCCAGTCAGTGAGTTAACAGAGATTCAACATTTAAAAGAAAAATATATTAATTTTAAGATTAATTAGTTAAAATTCAGGTAAGGTGATTAAAATGACTTTTGGGCTTGTTACCTCATGATCCTACAGAACGATGGTATGGATGAATCTTGTATTGAGGTGGCTTTCCTTGACTTTTGGGGCAGACAGATTTTAATTAGATTGAAAGCATTTCTTCTTGGCCTTGGTGGTTCTCTAATGATATGGGCACTTTTAATTGGAAGGAGCTATACTGATACATGGCAAGGAGATGGTCTAATGATTGAGGGAAGCTACTTGAATATCGTTTCAAAAAATCATTGAGTGTGCAGTATGTTAGTGACAGCAGACAAAACTTTAATACAATATATTTTCAGCCCTATTTATTCAACTTTTTTAATTTGCTCAGGAATACCTTTAATTAAATTTTCAGCCCAAGTATAATATTTAATTTAAAGAAATATTTTGTCTATTGTTATTGGAGATGCAATCGTTAGATAACTGTCCAAAAATAAATTCAAATCAATTTCCAGATTGGAAATAGATTTGACAAAAATGTTTGCAACTAAAGTAAAATCCATTAGCTTTGTTTTAATTTTACTTTTATTAAAACTTGAATTAAATTTATTTTAAAACCCTGAAACAATATAATGTTTCCATTCTCGTTATTACTTTTGGACAAAAAACGGTTGCATCTTCCATCTTGAATTTTTATATATTTATATAAAAAAAATAATTTCAAAGTAAAAAATATATAATTTTAAAATATACAAAATTATTTACTTTTATTATTTTGTAATTATATAAATGTCTCCCATAATATATGTATATCTCTGAGTTGCATCTATTGACATTAATAATATTAAAATAATTAAAGGAATTTTTATTCAAAACTTATATTTATAAATCTTATATATGCTTCTCAGAAATACACATAGCACTTATATATATATATTGTAACCTAACAGGAATGGATGAGGGGTGTCGTGTGAAGGGATGTTGAATGACAATGGCAGGGAAGGATAGGGAGAAAATGGTGATGATGAAGATCTAATGGGAATGGATGAAGAAAGGGTGAAGGGATGTTGAATGATGATGGATGGGGGAAAATGATGATGATGAAGATTGTGAAAATGGGAATGGTGGATAGGGAGAGGAGTACAGAGAGGGGAGAATATGATGATGGGGTAATGATGATGAAGATGGATAACAATAATAATAATAATAATAAAGAGACTCCTACAGAATGGGCTTTTGCTCAGTGGTGGTTACAATAAAGAAAGGAATACTAATGCTGATAATGATCTCAGGGTTTTAAGCACTTTGGAAATTTCTTCCATAATCACTGGTTGCCAATGTATGAATGATATCCTGGGAGGCTCTAGGAGGCATAAACTTTTCTTACAAGAGGATGCTTCCTAACATATACTTAAAAGAGAAACAATTACAAAAAGAAAGTATTCATTTGCTAAATAATGGCAAAAGTAAATATTCTAAAATTCAGAATAACTATAGCCATTTATCCAGGACGTCATTCAAAATAATAGAAAGAAAAGAATACATTTTATGTCCTTCCATTATTCCACAGACAACTCTAATTAAATTATCAAGTACACAATTTGTATATCCACATTATAATGGAATGGTCTATAAAATCCATGCAGTATGAATAGTTAGAATAATCTAAACCTAAATTATATTAATTTTGAGTGGATATTTACAATATTCAATTCTAATTATTCTCCTATAAAATTTCATTTTTTTTTAAAATTGAAAAGCTTCACAAAAGATTTTTATTAAATATAGCAAATTTTTGAAACTGCAAATTTAGATTATCTGCCACCCAAATTTATCTGACAGAAATCAGAACTGTGACATTATAAACTTTGCAAATGATAAACTCATTAATTCTAATAGATATATGGAGATTTGTGTGTGAACCCATGACAATTGACATATAAAAAAGGAAAACAGAAACTGTATATTTTAATAATAAAATAATTTAATTTATTAAATATTAAGTGTCAAACATAAATATTATATACAAGTTTTTTTTTATATTTATTTTACAGATAATACTCAGAACTCCTTGCTACTACAAGCACTGTTACAAATGTCATTATACATTTTTTTATCAGTTGACACATAAGCACATCCAAACCTTTATTATTAGTTATCATAAGGATTAACTACAGGACCAATAAGTGGGTTTGACACAAACATTCCCACAAAAACTAACTTATAAATGAAATTAAGTAATCCCAAACTAGTTTGATGTACTTTTTAAAACATATTGAAATTTTAAAGAAATGATACTAAAAGTTTTAGCTGGACTAAGTTAAACTATCATATAACTCAAACATTTATATTTGTCAAGTAATTTATAACCTTGAAAGGGAATTTAACACACTATTTAGCTAAATTGTAATTGACTAATTTTATATAAATTAAACTAATATAATATCAATGAACATTAGATAAAAGCAGTTATATAAATCTGGCACTATGCATTAACTAAATTCAAACTAACAAGCTGGTGAAAATATTAATAATTGAAGAATGCAATCAACTTAACAAAGATGGTCTGGTATGAATCTAAGTTTCTACATTACTTTTTAAATAGAAATGGGTCATTTACCAGAAATCACACATAAATCATACTAAATTACTGTCCACATAATAATAATAATAATAATAATAATAATAATAATAATAATAATAATAATAATAATAATAATAATAATAATAATAATAATAATAATAATAATAATAATAATAATAATAATAATAATAATAATAATAATAATAATAATAATAATAATAATAATAATAATAATAATAATAATAATAATAATAATAATAATAATAATAATAATAATAATAATAATAATAATAATAATAATAATAATAATAATAATAATAATAATAATAATAATAATAATAATAATAATAATAATAATAATAATAATAATAATAATAATAATAATAATAATAATAATAATAATAATAATAATAATAATAATAATAATAATAATAATAATAATAATAATAATAATAATAATAATAATAATAATAATAATAATAATAATAATAATAATAATAATAATAATAATAATAATAATAATAATAATAATAATAATAATAATAATAATAATAATAATAATAATAATAATAATAATAATAATAATAATAATAATAATAATAATATTTTAAATACCAAAGAACTTACAATTCCATTGGTGAGGTGATTCAAATGGGCATACAGCAAACATATCGTGTATCTATTATTCAAATGCCAAGTGCTAGATATTAAATGCATACAAATATAATCTATTGCTAGTTTACTTGTGGCTGGCCAATCGACTCAGCAACACAATAAAGACATTGCCATTTACCACTAAGCATTGTACATAATGCAACCTAAAGAACTAACTCTTCAAAACTTACTAATCATTGCCATGTCAATTCAAATACAAATACTACCTCATCTACTATAGTGGAATATATAAATTTCATCATGGGTGATAGGCACAACAAAGCTTCACAGAGCAAGTAAATATCAAAAAGAATGGTGGATTCCAAATGCATATCTTTGAGGCAGAAAAGAGAAGATGCCTGGACTCTGTCACAGTGCACCAGGAAAACATGGGAAAACACACCAAATATAAATGATCCTCTTCAGGGATATAGGTACCTTCAATAACAATAAAATGATCAATATCACAAGAAATATAAAACACTATCAAACTCATGGAATAACTATAAGCCATGGGGAGAATCTCTCAATCCCATGCAGGCACAATAAAAGATTATAATAAAGAAGCCTAATTGCTAAGGCAGACACCTCATATAAACAAACAATGGCAAGATCACAACTTATACTAAAGATAACTAATTTTAATATATGCATAAAATTATCAAACAATGAGCAACCTCTGAAACCAGCAATAGCAGTTTGTCAACCGACTATTAAATTATTTAAGACTAAAAGCACATAAATTTGGCAATGAATAACAGAAGTACACACATATATAAAATATAGCATATAAATTAAATGAATAAGTGGACATAACGCAAAATAAAGTATGGCATTCTAAAATAATTAGATTCGCAATTAACTGATATATATATAACTAAATTATTCTGTTATAATAATTATTAAAAATACTAGACTTCCAGCAAATATTTAAGCACTGTTTAGCTACTGAGTGACTGAAAGACTCAAAATCTTAAAATAGCAAATAAATGAAAGAGATGAATATCTCTTACTGATAAAATACTTTGCGAATGGAATTAAAAAAACCCAGCACGTAATAGATATATAAAATTACCTGGGAATGTGTGGACATCCCAACACATTCTAGCATAAAACCCCAAATAAAATAATATCAATATAATTACTTTGACATGTGAAATAATAATAATATCATGATAATATTTATAACCCAAAAGAAAGTCAAATACATATTTGAATAATAAAAAATAATAATAAACACATGAGTCCATTTATTGGGAACTTTCCGTTGTGATTTACTGGGGGGTGTAAAGTCCTTCTCCGACGGCTTGTCTATGTAGGGAAACGTACTGCGTGTCAATGAGAATGAACATTTTTAAAATATGGCACATGGAATTCTGGTAAGCACAATAATAATAATAATAGAAAATAAATATTAAAGTTCTTAATTCTAATAATATATTATAAATTAGTGGTAGTTCATAGAAGTTGGCCAATATAATAATATTTTTGGAATATATTTATTTAACGACGTCAAAATATAGCGCTATTCATTTTATAGAATTTTCCTTTTCCTTTCCGGATTCATAGTTTTAAATAAAAGCAAAATAATATATTTGTAGTTTTTACATAATTTTTAATAAGCACACGCGTATATATAAGTTTTCATGAAGCAACAAGAAAAGTCAATTCTAGGTAATTAAAGTTAATAAAAAATTTTTTAAGCATTTTTTTTTTAAAGTAACACTTAATTGAACACATTTTTTTCTTTTGAAGTTTCCTCCCTTCGTATCTTGATAAAATATTGTATCTTTAATATTATAGAAGATACGAAGCATATACAACTTTTCTTATATCTTTATAATATAGTAACAATCATAAATAAAAGTCAATTTCAGGTTTTCTGCAGATATAAGTTTTTTAATAGCATTAATTCAAGACAGAAAACAAATATATCTTAAACAACAGTTTATTTTCATATAATTGCATAATTAATTCTTTCCTTTTCTTTTCTTCTTAAAGTTGATAAACATAATATCAAATATTTAACAGGAAACATAACTTTTCTATTCAAATAGTCTATCCTATTAGAAACGTCAGTAAAACGATACATATAATTTTCTTAAGTTATGATTAAAATAAGCTCTTCTCTAAACTTTAGCTTGTTCTTCCTTTTACAACAACAATAATAATAAGTGCAACAAAAGTAGATTAGTATAAAGTTCGACATGAAATTATGAATAGATCTTTTGAAACATATTACCCAAAATATTATGCAGTTTAAAGTTAAACAAAAACGAAGAAATTTACATTGAAGAGTTGGTTTAGTGTTTCAAGACATTTTAAGTAATAGATAAGAAAATCCAAATGTTGAAAGAGAATACAAAAGACAGTGTTACCTTATATTTTTTTCAGCACATTATTTAAATAAATCTTAAAACTTTTGCTCAAGAAAAAATAATAATAATAATAAAAAATTACACACTTCTGGAAATGAGTACAGGAATTAAGCAGCTGTTGACCAAGTTGTAATTGTCACCCCTTATCATGATGATCAGCTGTTTTTATAGATAAAAAAACTTTAGTCAATCAAATTTAGTCACTCCTTTTTAGGAGGGACACGTGGGTTTTAAAAGGTTTAATTGACCTTTTGTTAATTAATAACTATTACGTGCTATAACTGTCTGAATGAAAGAGAGACTCTATAACTTATTAATTAATGAAACTTAAACATAAAAAAAAAATGTTTTAAATAATTATTCTTCTTAAATAAAATAATCCCTTCTTTCATTTCTTTTTAACAACAAAATAAATCCAATAAATTAATAAAATTAACCCTCCACTTTGCATCTTGATACTGTTTTAACATTGAAATTTTAAGTTTTAGAATTATATTATTTAGCAATTAAGACCAAGTAATTATTAAACACATACAAGCGCAAACATTCAAGCACACACATTTAGACAAGGAAGTTAATTAGTTCTTTATTTTTAAACTACTTTAACATTAAATTGAGGCTAATTTAAACAACTGCATTTAAAATTATTATTTAACTATAAGAATTGAATTTAATCAAGCTAAACTGTCTTTACAACTTTATTTATTTAAAATATCTATCTTTAATAGCCAACACATTTAAAATTACTAATTAAATTTTATTATAATACATCCTATTATAACCCGATCTAATTTAACAAGCTTCTCTTCTGACTTTAAAATATTAATTTAAGCAAATGGCTTTATAGACTGCAATTTTGGTTGAAGGCACTAAATAACTAAATATTATTTATTACTTACTATTTTTTTTTATTAACATTAGCCAATATTGACTACTACCTTTAAATTAGCTTGTACAAGAACCAATATACAAAGTACAGGGTTACAATATATATATATTGTAACGATATATAGATATGTCGTTGCATTAATTTAAAAGAAAAACAAAGTTCGCAAATAAAAATAAAGGTATTAAAAATCTATAAAAAAAAACTAGACGCTAAAATTAAAATGTTGTTAAATATATATATTCGCACAGATGCTAAACTTTAAAAATATTTTTTTTTATATATATAAATAAAAAAAGGTATTTGAACGTTTTTTTTTTTTTGATAAAAAAATACAAGAGTTAAATATTAAAATATTTAATATAAGTTAAAATAAAAACAGGTATTAATTAATTCCTGTAATCTATAAATGGAAATGATTGTTTATTATTTGAAAAACAAGCTAGTCCTCAAGGCTCTTATGTAATTAAAGGGTCAGATGGAAATTAGATAAGAGAAATTAGCTGGACCAATGGAAGCACCAAGCCTTGGCTTGGACCTTAACGAAAGTGATGGATTGGTGACGTTTTGTTGTTTGAATCCGTGTGGATAATATAAAAAGGAAAAATATTGAGTATTGGGCAGTTCGAGCTGTTTGTTGTGAGAGATGGGGTAGGACGCACATACCTCACTCTCTCTCTATTTTTAAAAATGAACTGATTGAGATACCGAAAGGAACCAGCTAATGCCTCCTCCAGAACATTATCTTCTAAACGAGAAGTCACAGGAATATAAAACAAGAACCTGGACTCTGCTACTGTAAGCTATCGACAGTGAACTTAAAAAATTTTTTTAAATAATTAAGAACTTTCGTGAAAGCAATTTAAATGTTAAAATGGAATTTCTATTTGACCTTTAAGTTTAAAATCAATTGATGGTTAATTTTATATGTTTGTTATTGATAAAAAAATCATTTCCATTTATTTTAATTGTATAAATTATTTATTGTTTAAATTTTAAATGTATGAAATTTAAGTTGTTTATAGATGCTTGCATGGATTCGTTTGCGGTTAATTATATTTTGGTTTTCATATTTGATCAAAATATATAGACATTCGATAAATAATGATACCTTACGGTGAGTATCTAAAATGTATTTATTCGGATGTCTTTTAAGTTATTGGTGACAACGCAAGTATCTTATGGTGAATACTATTGGGTTACTTATAAGTTTCCCTCTGCGATTGTCGGTATCAATAATTTTGTATTTTGATCATTTATGCTTATTTTGAAATGTTTTTGACCGTGGAATCTATGTAATTGATCTATACCCAACATTTTAAAACAAATTGTATAAAAGTTATCTGTGCGAACATATCTAAATGATAAATTTAAGTCGGGCGTGAACGGCTATATAGTTTTGTAAGGTTATATTAAGGGAGGGTAATCTTAGGTTATTTATTTCATGGTTGAATTTCAATGGTTTCGATATATTTATGTAGGTAGTAAATGTAGCAGGAGATCCGCCACATGCAGGATTACATATATACACCGCACACCCTCTGTTGCCTATGGAATTGGATAGTAAGACGCAATCCATTCCTATGGAGTTTTATGTTTATTGTTCTACTCGCCATCAGAAGTAGCATTCCTGGTGGTGGAGAGCAACAATGTCTTCTCACTATACTGTTCAGATGTGCATTCCTGACAGTATAGTCTATTTAGTGCCATTGTATTTTCATGCTACATTGAATACATAAGTGTATCGGATGGTTGGCGTCAGTTTGACTTTGAATTTTTAGCCTAGGGTTAAATAAGGGAAGAATATTGTCTTTTTCAAATGCAGATCTATGTAGCCTATTCATACCCGACCCTCTAAATAAAATATTAAACATTATAGCAAGCTATTTTAAATGTAAAATTAAAAGTTAATATAAAAATCTAAATGTTAAACTTATTCCTAGAGTTTAGAATGATTTTATATGTGCGTAAATAAATATTTTTCTGTGTTAATTTCTGGCAGTGGCTTTTATTATTTTTTTATATTTATATCTAAATTTATAGATTTTTATCTCTGCGTCTCCACTGAGCTAGTGACAATGGGCTAACGATCTAAATATGTAAATAAAGTGGAATCCTAACAGCGCGTATCTGCCTACTTTATAAATTTTTCTAGGCTCAAATGCCTAGATGGTGCCCTTGGTAGTGTGGTGCAGTGTGATGCGATCTCCCACTTCGTTTGGATCGGTATAATATATATATATGATGAAATATAGGGTTTGATATTGGGCTAGTGCTGGTTAAGTGGTAGAATAGTGAAGTTCAATCTTGTGCTAAGACTGACTGCTTCAATATGGCTTATATTTTTAAAAAACTAAGGGTATTTGGATTGACTTTCAATCCCAATTTTATTCATTAATGATGAAATTGTTGAGATTAACCTCATAGGTATCTGTTCAAATATACTATACCCTAAGTAGCTATGTGACATTCAAACCTCATTACATATGCACTCTTTTTAATATATGTAAGTGAAGTATTTTATCTTTCACTAAATGAGCCATTGAGGATTAATATGTCTAACTCAAATGAGTGTATAGGCCATAGCAGAATTATAATACAATATTATATTAAATACACTGCATTGATATAAGCACAGGCAACCTAGGATGATAATTCTATAACTATGATTTACAGCCTGGTTGATTTATTTTTTTGGCATTTACAATTACTAAAAATAAATATATGACAGTTTATGTTTATGTTACCAGCAAGTATCTCAGAAGTATTGAAGACTGGTGTTAAAATGTTTTGATTGGGAAACTCACTGTAGATTGTTACAGAAGAGACTGAAGTGTCTTAATGTGGATAATCTTTGCAATAATTGGTGATTTTTGAAGTGATTGATTGATATAATTTTGTAATTTTTTTATTGATATATAAAATTCTTAATAAATTCTTTGGTATGATTAAAATTATCAACTGAGACTTACATATATATTCCTTAGAATCAATAAAAAAAGACACAAAAGGTATTAAAATAAAATATAGATCATAAAATAAGCCTTAAAATTCATTGCTTATCTAAGCAAAATAATTTTGTTTAAATATAGAAATATAATTTAATAAAAGAATGTGCAATAGAATAATTAAGTTTAAATAATATTTTATATATTTAAAGGCTTTATGTTTTAAATATGAGTAGCACTGTGTTTATTATGAACTAAAAACATGTTTAAATTATTTTTATACTATTTTTATAAAAATATCTATATTTAATATAATATCAAAACAGCTTTCCAAACCAAAGCATAGGAGGAATTCTAAACCTACAAAATAAAAATCTGAAATGCTGGAAATCAAGAACTGCATTTATAAAATACCAAGTGAATGTGACAGTTAAATTAATTGCATCATTAAAAAATGATTAGAAGATCACAAAATACTGATTAGAGAGGGGAAAAAATAGATGTGTCTAAAGTAACAGACCATTCATGTACCAATGAACATTTATTACTTAAAAAAATACAAGAATGTTAGGCAGAGAGAATAAAAATAGAAAATTTAAAGAAGCTATTCTTATAACAATGATAAATAAGTATAAGCTCAATCTAGTACAATAATTCAGATGCTTGGAAACAACTTATTAACCTTGCTTTTAAAAATTGAAGAAATCAAAATGAACTTCATATATAAATGTATAAAATTTCTACTGACTGGAACATTGGTCAGACTAACTTAGTTGATTTCAGGGTCATTTTAAATTCAGTATTCATAGATTTAAAAGTCACTAAACATCACATGATCACCATCTCTTATGCTAGCTCATAACTGTTATTAAACAAGCAAAACTCTTCATACAATAGTGCCACCCTGTGACAAACAGAGTAATCAATGGATGCCAGAAGGCTTGTGCATAAAATTCCCATTTAGTGCCTACTCATCCAATATCCCCAAACTAGTATTTAGTTCCCATTTAATAATGTCACTGGTCAGATTATTAACAAAATGTTGTGGTATTTGCTATTTTGTATGCTATTACTAATAATTGAATCTACTTGGAAAAGTATAAATAAAGTTTGCATTTTTCTAAAAACATTTAATTATTAACTATGTGATGAAATCAATGGCCATTCTTATTAATTTTCAGACAAATATATCAACATATTTTTTATTTTAATGTTATAAACCATTCATTTCAATGATAGTCATCCTTTTATTTTTACCTTTTTTTTGCTATCAAACATTCAAGATATTATACAATTTTGTATTAAACTAAGCCATCTCACATGTTTAAATTTCAAATTGATCATTTTTATTTCAAGTCTAAATATAACTAGATCAAATATTGGGCAGTTCAGTTTTTTAAATTAAGTCCCCAGAGGTTTAAAAAAGTAAACTAAAGAATCTTCTAAAAGCCAAATCTTGTTTTTCTAAATTTTGATTATATTTCTACCTCTTTGCTAATACCTGCATACTCTTATTATCTGAAATATGCTCTGTTGTTTTTTCAAAATATTTTGTGACTTATTTTTATTTATAAGCACTATTTCAATTAAAATGTATGTTTAAAAAATAAGAGATTAATGAAAAATAATTTTTATTAAAACAGGCAAAACTCTCCATACATATTGCTTCTCAGTGCAAATCAGAGTAATCAATGGATGCCAGAAGGCTTGTGCATAAAATCCCCATCTAGTGCCTATTTATACAATGTCCCCAGACTAGTTTGTGGCCTTCAACAGTGAGGAGCCTCGGATCTGAGAGCACTGCACCTAGATCTTAGGATTTAATGCAACCATCCAGCAGCCACTTTTTATCTCTACTTAACTACAAAACTATGAGTCTTAAATTGAAAATACTATAATATTTTCAATTCAAGCTCATTAGCTTATATAGTCATATAGGTCTGAACTCAGTTCAGTACCTATACATTTTGGTGTCTTTGGTTCTGGCATCCATTGATTAGTCTGGCTTGCACTGAGTGGCAATACGTATGGAGAGTTTTGCCTGTTTTAATAACAGTTATAAGTAAGCATAAGAAACGATAATCATGTGATGCTAATTGAAAATAATTTTCTAATAAAATTAAATTTTTAATAGATGAATTAGATTGACACAAATATAATTAAAGATTTTGATTTGGATACTATAAAATTTACTTATCATATTACAGCTTAAAGGTAATGTGTTACAAGATTAAAAAATTGAAAATAATTAAAGTTAACTGGTACTTTTTTTGGTGGTACACCTGTTTTATTTTAATATATTTATAATAACTTACATTAGTATGCCTAGCGAAATGCATTATTCATGTATTATCTGTCTGACTTAGTACATTTTTAGTGCCACACACTGAAATCATAGCTGTATTATTTTATTCGGTTTGCTGCTTTTATAGTCTCAACTTATTATTCTTAATATGTAAATGGACTAATTTACATATTCCACTAGTTCAACTATTAGATGTAGTTAGCTTTTTCATTTATAACATTATTGTTATTTGTAATGAACCAAGCTTCCTTTTTCCACTCTTTCTGTAATTCATTATGATTATGTCTAAGAACAAATAAGAACATCAATCCAAAATTCATATTAATATTTTTAATATAAATTTTTATAAATAAAAACAAAAATAACACCATTATTTTGCCTCATCCTAATTTAATAAATATTACGACCATAACATCTTTTTAACGTTTTTTGTTTTGTTTATGATAACACAGTTTTCTATTAACTATTATAATAAATTACAAATCACTACTAATTTCTTTAAAGTTATTCAAAAACCGAAGTATCATTTTTTGATTCATTTAAAAATCAAATATTGTTTCTATCACGAATTAAAACAAAAAAGTTACAAAAACTAATATGCACAAACTTTGAAGACAGTATTTTAAAATAGTTTTAGATATTTTTATAACTTAAATTAATTGTATTTTTTCAACTAAGGTTTTTATTTTTCAATTAAAGCTTTAGTACTTTCTTAAATGTTTTGTATGATTTTATAAGCTATATTAGCGGATATTAAAACGTTTTTAAAATATGACTATTATCAATATTCAATTAATTTTTAAAATTGTTTTTAATAAATTAGCATGCAAACAACATATATGTTATAAAAGTATAATATCCACATGCCTAGACTTTGTATCTATATACTTAATTTTTTTAATAAACGTATTAAATAACCCTCTCACCACCACATATTCTTTTGAAATCATATGAATAAAGATAAAATAAAGAACAAATGATCACAAGATGCATTTTATGCTGAGTCAGCAGGCATTAGTTGGTCCAAGTTACTATCTCATATATATCTTTATATGTGCAGTATTTATCAATAAAAAAAGTTTCATGTTGATTCACAAGTATCAAGATCTTGTAAATCAAAATATAACAATTTAATTTTTTTAATACGTATATTGCATATTAAGATCATTTCAACTGCTATGCACAAATAACTTTGAATCTTACACAAACCCCATGTCTAACTACCAAACAGACAAAAAAAATTCTACTCTGCTAATTGGACATGAGTTTTTATGAGATTTTAACAATATTTAAATAAGTTGTTGGGAAGATTTTTTTTTAATATTTATAGACCTGTGTAATTCAATGAAGGAATAGAGGGGCAGATTCTGGAGCTTAAAGACCATGGATCACATCCAATGCCTGCTAAAATATTAAAATATATAATTACCTTAATAAATTTTAATATACTACACCATTGCTCCTGAAATAATACATGTACATACATACATACATTCACATGCATACACACATATATAATGTAACTGATTATTAGACACTATAAAATATGATAATGCTCAGTGGGAATTTACTATTGTTTGTTATCATTTTAACTCAATTTATTATAATATTTTAATATTTAGATTTAGATCAAAAGATTTCCTGATTCAATACAATATAAATCTTGGGAGGCATTTGTCTTTTAAAATATTTTATTCGTATGTTGTAAAAATAGTATTTGGTAGTATGAAGGTTATTAAATACATCTACATATTTATATCATTCTGATTTTGCAGTAAAATATAGCTTTCATTTTTACTATTGAAACTTATTAATTAACTATTTCACTAAACATAAGTTTCTTTCAATTTTTGTTTTTCTTGGATTTTTAGTAAATATATATATATATATAAATATATATCATTTTGAGGCTGGAAATTTTAAAATTATGGATTCTAACATATTTAGATATTATTTCACAGAAAGCAATGCTGGATCATCATCAACCATTATCAATCCACTGCAGGATGAAGGTCTCTCCAAGTTTAATCCATCTTCTCCGATCTATAGCTTCTCTTTTCCACAACATCCCTGTGCATTTTCTTATTTCATCCATCCATCTCACATGTGGTCTCTTTCTGGGTCTTTTACAATCTCTTGGAATCCAGTTTAAAATTTCAATTGTCCATCTATTATCATTTCTTCTAGCAATATGTCCAGCCCAACTCCATTTCAATCTTTTAATTTTTTCAATAAGGTCAGTAACACCTGTTTGTTGTCTTACCCTTACATTGTGTTTTTGATCTCTTCTTGTTACTCCCAACATATATCTCTCCATACTCCTTTGAGTGGTCTGAAGTCTCTGTATTGCTCTTCTATTAAGTGACCAAGTCTCAGATCCATAAGTAAGAACTGGTAAAACACATTTGTTAAAAACCATTCTTTTCAAACACATAGGCATTTTTCCTTTTAGTATCAAGTTATTTCTACCAAAAGCACTCCAACCAAATTTAATTCTACGATCAATTTCCTCCATTATGTTTCTATCTGTATTAATAATCTGACAAAGGTATTTGTAACTGTTAACTTCTTCTAATTCTTCATAATCAATCTTTACCTTTCATATTTTGAGCAAATCGATTAAACATTACTTTAGTCTTTTTAACATTTATCTTTAGTCCTACTTTTCTACTTTCATCTGCTAACTCCTGCAACATTTCCTGCAGTTCTGAAGCATTATTTGCAAAAACAATTACATCATCTGCAAAATCTAAATGACTTAAATACTCTCCATTTACTTTCATTTCTTTAGTTTCTTATTTTAATCCACAAAATACTTCTTGCAGCACTGCTGTAAAAAGTTTTGGAGATATGGAGTCACCTTGTCTTACACCTTTCTCAATGTTGATTTTTCCAGTATCATTATGTAATCTAATTGTTGCTGTTGCATTTTTATAAATATTCTTTAAAATATGACAATATCCTGGATCTATACCTTGATGATCCAATGCTTTAATCACTGAAGAAATGTATATAGAATCGAATGCCTTTTCATAATCTACAAATCCAAAACATAATGACAACTCATATTCATTTGTCCTTTCTATGACTTCTCTCAATACCTGGATATGATCTATTGTACTAAAACCACTTTTAAATCCAGTTTGTTCTCTTGGTTGGTGGAAATCCAAAGTTCTCTGTTGTAACGAGATATATATACATGCGTTACATTCAAATTTTAATAGTAACTTTTTTTTATCTAATACAGAATTAAAAACAAACTGTCAAAATGCACAAATAACGAATTATTAATTTATTAATATGTTAGATTGATTGAAATATTAAAATAAGCTTTAAAAAATAAATAAATTATAGAATCGAAGCAAAGATTCTAATCTTTAAATAAAATATATAATAAAAAACCTTTTTAATAATAGCGAAGATTTTTTAATTATAAAAAAATTACAAACAGATCCTTAAGGCAAAATCACAATTAAAGAAATGATTACGAAATAGATAAGAGTTCCCGCCCAGAGATAGAGACACAGACCTCAGTGGAAAACCCAAAATCTTACCTTGGACACAAAGAATAAACCAATAAAATATAAATAATGAAATATGTTTGATGAATCCATACATTCCAGAGATAAGGTGCCGACGACTATAAAAAGAAAAATCCAAAGGGAATAATTAGTTGGAGAGAATCAGAAAATTAAAATTTTAAATTCAATTGTTTTTGTTGAAAGCAGAAATTTTTTAAAAAGCTATTGTCACCATCACTAAGAATGTAGTCAGCATCAATGGGCTTCCTTCAGTGTGGCCGGCCGAAGGTAGCTTTCCTATTCACGGATCCCAGGATCGAACCACTGGAACCATCTTCACAAAGCTTCATAAATCATCATCGTCCACAAGAAAAGGGCCCTTGCATAAATTAGATCTTCATCACGAAGGAATAAGCACATGACAAAAAAGAAGTATAAATTTATAAATGATCAACTTAAATATAAACTCTCTTAAACTTAAAATCTTTCGGATTTTATTTCTGTCTAAAAAAATGAACTATAAACTTTCTTTCCTGAACAAACCTGAACATTCTGTATCTTTTATAAACTTTGCAATTTTAAAACTCTGATCTAAAGTTAAAATGTAATCTCTTCAAAATGTATTGTATTTTATTTTTCTTTATTTATGTTAAAAAGATCTGTTGGTAATAGGGTAGGGGTTTGCGATTGCAAACTTAAATTTAAAAATAGAAACACATCGTTATTTGTGCATTATTAAATTTTTAAAAAAAAGCAGGTTATATAAATTTGCAGTAAAAAAATAAGTTAAAATATAAATGTTATCTTAAAAATGATTTTAAAACCTTAATTAAACTAAAGATTTTTGTTTTAAATTAAATTAATAAAATGATTTAAATGTTAGTTGAGTGTAGATAGCTGTTAGACTAGTTTAAATATGTTACTTTTAAAGAGGGTTTTGATTTCGGACTATTTGTTTTGTAGTTGTGTCAATGCTGGTGGAGAGATATATGGATGTTTATATCAATGTAATGTGAAGTGTGTTAGCACATAGGGCTATGAGTCCAACTGAATGCATGACCCCAAAGAGAGGTAGTCATATCATTAAAATGGATGCAGAGGTATTTCCTGCACCATTGACCTATTCCAGTTCTATGGATTGAGAAGATAAGTCGGCAAGATAAGACCGCTCTCTCATCCATATGCAGTGTTTTTCTCTTATTATTACATACATGATTCCTTTGCTAGATAGAAGCACATTCCTATACTGGTTGAAGCTCATGTTTTCTCCAATAATATCACGTTGTTCAGATGCACATTCCTGTTGTGTGATTCTATGCTAACATGTTCATATTGCATTGGTTGCTGATATATATCTGGAAGCGAGCATTGGTGTGGCTGCGGACTTTTAGCCTGGAATCAATTGTTTGAAAGTCTTTTAGGTGCATGGTCTGGGTAGCTCATCTATACTCAACATTTCTAAAATTTAAAATTAAAAGTTAAAAACAAATAAAATAATAATGAAACAGAATAAAACAAATTTCTTCCTGTGTTATAAAAATTATTTTTTTAAAAGTTTGTGCCTTATTAATTATATACGTAAATAAAATCTTTTTTTTTTGCGTTATTAATACTGACAGTGATTGCCTTTATTATTATTTATTATTAAAAATATATTTTACTAAATATATAAGTTTCTGTGTCTACTTGAGCTAGTGACTAGGGCTGATGGCCGTGGTCTTAACAGCACGTATCTGTCGACTTTATAAATTTTCTAGGTTCAAAGTAGCCTAGTGGTGCTCTGTCGGCGGATGCAATAAGACTGGATATTTCATCATCATTCCTGACCATTATAAAGTGGACTCCCAATGTGGCATGATCTTTAATAAACCACGAGTACCCTGAGAATTTTAAAAATAAATCATGCCAGTAAGATTTTTCTTTAAAAATGAGTATATATATTTGTGTATTAACATATAGTTATAGTCTGATATTTAATAAACCACGAGTACCTTGAAAATGAAGCCTGTAATATTTTTTCTGAAATGAGTATAGATATATGTTTTGTATTAACATAAAGTTATAGTTTGAATTTTTTGTAAAAAGTACTGCCAGTAAGAAAATTGCACATATGTAGAAATAAATGTGAGGAATAAAACGTAATAATTAATATAAATCAATTAAAAAAAAAGTCTAAAATCACGTAACTTCTTTGACTTGCCTAGGTTAATAATGAAATGTAGGGGAAAGGGAACTTTTGAGGGAGGAGGTGTTATCTCAGCTGGGGTAAAAAGGAAAGAATAGTCAACATTTTTTTTCTTGTAATTACTAACCAAAGTTATGTCTTTTAATTAATAACCAAAGTTTTGTCTTTTTTTTTAAAAAAAATAATTAGTTAATCAATTTGTGTAACGTCTTACTAACACTAAGTAAATTCTTTTTTTTTTTTAATGTTTTAGAGGAAGTTTACTGATATGTAACGAAATATAATATGCCATCACATTATTTTAAAATTAAAATAAAAGATCATAAATAAAAATTGATTTATTAAAAAGAAAGAAACTTAACTTAAAAACTGAAATTTAAAAACTGTTTAACGTATATATATTGTAACCGTCGGAATTGTCGAATGCTGTATTCCCTTTCAATTGAAGAAAGAAAGGCCCAAAACGTTGGTGCCAATTTGTAACTGACTGAATTGATGGATGAAGGTGATGGTTAGGATGATCAATCTGATCTGATAAAAAATCTAAAAATCCAATATAAATTAATCTGGTCTAGCTCAATCGGGTCGCCCTTATATAATAAACCATCACAAAGCACAAATAATCTCTTTTAAAGTTTCATTTACCTAAGCTATATGTAAAATGAAGAGATAATGCGACCATCTGCTCCAGACATCAACAAATCCGTCACAATTACAATATAAATTGTATAGAGCAGTGAAACCAACTACTATTGCCCTAAACAATAATATAGGATTAGGCTAATTACTTGATTGGCAATCTAATCAAAACCAAATCCCATTAATAACTAACACAGACTCCAACACACACACACACACACATACATATATATATATATATATATATATATATATATATTATTAGCCTGTTACTTATTACAGTAATTTAACTCTACTTTATTATTTAAAGATGCTGCTTTTATGAATTAATGGATAAGCTTCTAAGTACCTGTAATAGCACTTTACAAAACATTTGTTTGCAAACAGACATTATTTAAACAACAAAACAAAATAATGTCTGAACCCAAATATGCATATATCTATTTTAGCAAACGCTAAATAGACAGATAAACACTCTATTAGCTCATTTCTAACTTTATCATGTCCAATCACATTATATAAAAGACATATAGAGCTTCTATTGGATGTTTATTAAACTGTGAGCCTTAATACACCTTGTTTGAAAATTTTAAACAATTGAGTAAAATTGATTGATAACACTTAAAACACATGATTATATTTGATATTTATATAGATTGAAATAATATTCAATTGAATCGGTCAATGAAATTTATTCTCTTCATGTTATAAGAGTCTAAGAAAATATCCAAGACGACTTATTCCAAACTAAACGATAAAGTATAATTTAGATCTATATAACAGAATCAGACAAACATGAAATGATTGACTTTGTACTATTAACTAAGATAAATGATAATATGTATGTATAATTTTCGCATGCAAATATAAATATGAAAATTATATAGAAACAAAATAAATTTACTAGTAAGCTAAACATACTAAACAACACATGATCACTATCTCATACTAGCACAATAATTGTTATTAAACAATTCAAAATACAGCAAAACTCTCCATATAGTAGTGCCATCTTATGCTAACAAGAGCAATCAATGGATGCCAAAAGGCTTGTGCATAAAATCCCTATCTAGTGCCTACTCATCCAACATCCCCAGACTAGTTTCTGGCTTGTGGCCTTCATCAGTGAGGAGCCTTGGATCTGAGAGCACTGCACCTAGATCTTAGGATCTAATGCAACCCTCCAGCACCCACCTTTTAACTCTATTTAACTACAAAACTATGAGAATGAAATTGAAAACACTATTAATATTTTCAACCTAAGCTCAATAGCTTATATAGTCATATGGGTCTGAACTCAATTCAGTACCCATACATTTTGGTGTCTTTGGCTCTTTAACAACCATAGCCACCACTATCCTATTAGGCAGGATTGGTGTTAAACCACTAAACAACACATGATCACTATCTCATACTAGCACAATAATTGTTATTAAACAATTCAAAATACAGCAAAACTCTCCATATAGTAGTGCCATCTTATGCTAACAAGAGCAATCAATGGATGCCAAAAGGCTTGTGCATAAAATCCCTATCTAGTGCCTACTCATCCAACATCCCCAGACTAGTTTCTGGCTTGTGGCCTTCATCAGTGAGGAGCCTTGGATCTGAGAGCACTGCACCTAGATCTTAGGATCTAATGCAACCCTTCAGCACCCACCTTTTAACTCTATTTAACTACAAAACTATGAGAATGAAATTGAAAACACTATTAATATTTTCAACCTAAGCTCAATAGCTTATATAGTCATATGGGTCTGAACTCAATTCAGTACCCATACATTTTGGTGTCTTTGGCTCTTTAACAACCATAGCCACCACTATCCTATTAGGCAGGATTGGTGTTAAACCACTAAACAACACATGATCACTATCTCATACTAGCACAATAATTGTTATTAAACAATTCAAAATACAGCAAAACTCTCCATATAGTAGTGCCATCTTGTGCTAACAAGAGCAATCAATGGATGCCAGAAGGCTTGTGCATAAAATCCCTATCTAGTGCCTACTCATCCAACATCCCCAGACTAGTTTCTGGCTTGTGGCCTTCATCAGTGAGGAGCCTTGGATCTGAGAGCACTGCACCTAGATCTTAGGATCTAATGCAACCCTCCAGCACCCACCTTTTAACTCTATTTAACTACAAAACTATGAGAATGAAATTGAAAACACTATTAATATTTTCAATCCTGAAGCTCAATAGCTTATATAGTCATATGGGTCTGAACTCAATTCAGTACCCATACATTTTGGTGTCTTTGGCTCTTTAACAACCATAGCCACCACTATCCTATTAGGCAGGATTGGTGTTAAACCACTAAACATCACATGATCACTATCTCATACTAGCACAATAATTGTTATTAAACAATTCAAAATACAGCAAAACTCTCCATATAGTAGTGCCATCTTATGCTAACAAGAGCAATCAATGGATGCCAGAAGGCTTGTGCATAAAATCCCTATCTAGTGCCTACTCATCCAATATCCCCAGACTAGTTTCTGGCTTGTGGCCTTCATCAGTGAGGAGCCTTGGATCTGAGAGCACTGCACCTAGATCTTAGGATCTAATGCAACCCTCCAGCACCCACCTTTTAACTCTATTTAACTACAAAACTATGAGAATGAAATTGAAAACACTATTAATATTTTCAACCCAAGCTCAATAGCTTATATAGTCATATGGGTCTGAACTCAATTCAGTACCCATACATTTTGGTGTCTTTGGCTCTTTAACAACCATAGCCACCACTATCCTATTAGGCAGGATTGGTGTTAAACCACTAAACAACACATGATCACTATCTCATACTAGCACAATAATTGTTATTAAACAATTCAAAATACAGCAAAACTCTCCATATAGTAGTGCCATCTTATGCTAACAAGAGCAATCAATGGATGCCAAAAGGCTTTGTGCATAAAATCCCTATCTAGTGCCTACTCATCCAACATCCCCAGACTAGTTTCTGGCTTGTGGCCTTCATCAGTGAGGAGCCTTGGATCTGAGAGCACTGCACCTAGATCTTAGGATCTAATGCAACCCTCCAGCACCCACCTTTTAACTCTATTTAACTACAAAACTATGAGAATGAAATTGAAAACACTATTAATATTTTCAACCCAAGCTCAATAGCTTATATAGTCATATGGGTCTGAACTCAATTCAGTACCCATACATTTTGGTGTCTTTGGCTCTTTAACAACCATAGCCACCACTATCCTATTAGGCAGGATTGGTGTTAAACCACTAAACATCACATGATCACTATCTCATACTAGCACAATAATTGTTATTAAACAATTCAAAATAAAGCAAAACTCTCCATATAGTAGTGCCATCTTATGCTAACAAGAGCAATCAATGGATGCCAAAAGGCTTGTGCATAAAATCCCTATCTAGTGCCTACTCATCCAATATCCCCAGACTAGTTTCTGGCTTGTGGCCTTCATCAGTGAGGAGCCTTGGATCTGAGAGCACTGCACCTAGATCTTAGGATCTAATGCAACCCTCCAGCACCCACCTTTTAACTCTATTTAACTACAAAACTATGAGAATGAAATTGAAAACACTATTAATATTTTCAATCCAAGCTCAATAGCTTATATAGTCATATGGGTCTGAACTCAATTCAGTACCCATACATTTTGGTGTCTTTGGCTCTTTAACAACCATAGCCACCACTATCCTATTAGGCAGGATTGGTGTTAAACCACTAAACATCACATGATCACTATCTCATACTAGCACAATAATTGTTATTAAACAATTCAAAATACAGCAAAACTCTCCATATAGTAGTGCCATCTTATGCTAACAAGAGCAATCAATGGATGCCAAGAAGGCTTGTGCATAAAATCCCTATCTAGTGCCTACTCATCCAATATCCCCAGACTAGTTTCTGGCTTGTGGCCTTCATCAGTGAGGAGCCTTGGATCTGAGAGCACTGCACCTAGATCTTAGGATCTAATGCAACCCTCCAGCACCCACCTTTTAACTCTATTTAACTACAAAACTATGAGAATGAAATTGAAAACACTATTAATATTTTCAACCTAAGCTCAATAGCTTATATAGTCATATGGGTCTGAACTCAATTCAGTACCCATACATTTTGGTGTCTTTGGCTGAAGGCCACAAGCCAGAAACTAGTCTGGGGATGTTGGATGAGTAGGCACTAGATAGGGATTTTATGCACAAGCCTTTTGGCATCCATTGATTGCTCTTGTTAGCATAAGATGGCACTACTATATGGAGAGTTTTGCTGTATTTTGAATTGTTTAATAACAATTATTGTGCTAGTATGAGATAGTGATCATGTGTTGTTTAGTGGTTTAACACCAATCCTGCCTAATAGGATAGTGGTGGCTATGGTTGTTAAAGAGCCAAAGACACCAAAATGTATGGGTACTGAATTGAGTTCAGACCCATATGACTATATAAGCTCAATAGCTTATATAGAAAATATTAATAGTGTTTTCAATTTCATTCTCATAGTTTTGTAGTTAAATAGAGTTAAAAGGTGGGTGCTGGAGGGTTGCATTAGATCCTAAGATCTAGGTGCAGTGCTCTCAGATCCAAGGCTCCTCACTGATGAAGGCCACAAGCCAGAAACTAGTCTGGGGATATTGGATGAGTAGGCACTAGATAGGGATTTTATGCACAAGCCTTCTGGCATCCATTGATTGCTCTTGTTAGCATAAGATGGCACTACTATATGGAGAGTTTTGCTGTATTTTGAATTGTTTAATAACAATTATTGTGCTAGTATGAGATAGTGATCATGTGATGTTTAGTGGTTTAACACCAATCCTGCCTAATAGGATAGTGGTGGCTATGGTTGTTAAAGAGCCAAAGACACCAAAATGTATGGGTACTGAATTGAGTTCAGACCCATATGACTATATAAGCTATTGAGCTTAGGTTGAAAATATTAATAGTGTTTTCAATTTCATTCTCATAGTTTTGTAGTTAAATAGAGTTAAAAGGTGGGTGCTGGAGGGTTGCATTAGATCCTAAGATCTAGGTGCAGTGCTCTCAGATCCAAGGCTCCTCACTGATGAAGGCCACAAGCCAGAAACTAGTCTGGGGATGTTGGATGAGTAGGCACTAGATAGGGATTTTATGCACAAGCCTTCTGGCATCCATTGATTGCTCTTGTTAGCATAAGATGGCACTACTATATGGAGAGTTTTGCTGTATTTTGAATTGTTTAATAACAATTATTGTGCTAGTATGAGATAGTGATCATGTGTTGTTTAGTGGTTTAACACCAATCCTGCCTAATAGGATAGTGGTGGCTATGGTTGTTAAAGAGCCAAAGACACCAAAATGTATGGGTACTGAATTGAGTTCAGACCCATATGACTATATAAGCTATTGAGCTTCGGTTGAAAATATTAATAGTGTTTTCAATTTCATTCTCATAGTTTTGTAGTTAAATAGAGTTAAAAGGTGGGTGCTGGAGGGTTGCATTAGATCCTAAGATCTAGGTGCAGTGCTCTCAGATCCAAGGCTCCTCACTGATGAAGGCCACAAGCCAGAAACTAGTCTGGGGATATTGGATGAGTAGGCACTAGATAGGGATTTTATGCACAAGCCTTCTGGCATCCATTGATTGCTCTTGTTAGCATAAGATGGCACTACTATATGGAGAGTTTTGCTGTATTTTGAATTGTTTAATAACAATTATTGTGCTAGTATGAGATAGTGATCATGTGATGTTTAGTGGTTTAACACCAATCCTGCCTAATAGGATAGTGGTGGCTATGGTTGTTAAAGAGCCAAAGACACCAAAATGTATGGGTGCTGAATTGAGTTCAGACCCATATGACTATATAAGCTATTGAGCTTAGGTTGAAAATATTACGTGTGTTTTCAATTTCATTCTCATAGTTTTGTTAGTTAAATAGAGTTAAAAGGTGGGTGCTGGAGGGTTGCATTAGATCCTAAGATCTAGGTGCAGTGCTCTCAGATTCAAGGCTCCTCACTGATGAAGGCCACAAGCCAGAAACTAGTCTGGGGATATTGGATGAGTAGGCACTAGATATGGATTTTATGCACAAGCCTTTTGGCATCCATTGATTGCTCTTGTTAGCATAAGATGGCACTACTA